>CAUYQV010035340.1:0-17306 GCA_963574575.1 Galagoides demidoff | reverse complement strand
TCAAGCGAGTCTCCTGCCTCCGCCTCCCAAGTAGCTGGGACCACAGGCGCCCGCCACAACGCCCGGCCATTTTTTGGTTGCAGCCATCATTGTTGTTTGGCGGGCCAGGCTGGGGATTCGAACCCACCACCTTAGGTGTATGTGGCTGGCGCCTTAGCTGATTGAGCCACAGGCACCGAGCCCACCTGGCTATTTTTTGTTGCAGTTGTCATTGTTTAGGCTGGGTTCAAACCTAGCTCCCTCTGTGTATGTGGCTAGTGCTGTAACCACTGTGCTATGGGTGCAGAGCCATTTTTTTTTTTTTTTTAAGACATAGTCTCACTTTGTCACCCTTATTAGAGTGCTGTAGCATCACAGCTCACAGCAACTTCTAATTCTTGGGCTCAAGTGATTCTCTTATCTTAGCCTCCCAAGTAGCTGGGACTACAAGTGCCCACCACAGAGCGTGGCTATGTTTAGAGACAGGTGTCTTGCTCTTGCTCAGGCTGGTCTTGAATTGCTGAGCTCAGGCAATCCACCCGTTTTGGTCTCACAAAGTGCTAAGATTACAGGCATGAGCTACCACTCCAAGCCTGCACTTCTCTTTAAAAAAAAAAAAAAAAAAAAAAAGCAAAAATCAAGAGTTTCTTTCTGCTACCTAGGCTGGAGTTCAGTGACACTATCGTACCTTGCAGCTTCATAGACCTAGCCTCAATTGATCTTCCCACCTCAGCCTGGCAAGTAGCTGGGACTATAGGCATGTGCCACCCTGTCTGGCTAATTTTTTCTTTTTGTGGAGAGATAAGTGTATAGTGTATGTGTATAATATATAGTAGTATATGTCTATAGTAGAACTTTCACAGTTGACTGTCTCCGTATATTGACTGCCTTCTTAATTTGACCTAATTTTCATAGACCAGACATGCACCACATGTGTATATCAGTACAGTAGGCCTATTTCCTTATGTTGACCACCTCCATATGTTGACCAGTTGGTTATATAGTCCCTTGGGTGGTCAACTTACAGAGGTTCTATTGTCTGTTGCCCAGATTGGTCTAAAACTCCTGGCTTCTAGGTATATTCCTGCCTTGGCCCCCTAAATTCGTGAAATTACAAGTGTGACCTATTATACCTAGTCCACATTTGTCTTAAATATTCCTTTTTTTTTTTTTTTGAGATGGAGCCTCAAGCTATCCCCCTGGGTAGAGTGCCATGGCATCACAGCTCATAGCAACCTCCCAACTCCTGGGCTCAAGCGAGTCTTTTGCCTCCGCCTCCCAAGTAGCTGGGACCACAGGCGCCCGCCACAACGCCTGGCCATTTTTTGGTTGCAGCCATCATTGTTGTTTGGCAGGCCCGGGCTGAGGATTAGAACCCACCACCTTAGGTGTACGTGGCTGGCGCCTTAGCCGATTGAGCCACAGGTGCCGAGCCTGTCTTAAATATTCTTCTCATTGCCCACCTCTGAGCTGGAATTTCCCAGAAGTCACTTATAACTTGTTGGTCAGAACGCTATATTCTGTGGTAGCAGTGTTTAAATGGTTGGTGTCCTAAGCCAAGCTATAAAAATTCAGTTTAGGCTGGGCACGTTGGCTTATGTTTATAATTTTAGAGCTGTGTTAGGCCAAGGCAGGAGGATCATTTGAGCTCAGGAGTTTGAAATCAGCCTGAGCAAGAGAGAGACCCCTTCTCTGCTAGAAATAGGAAAAATTAGATAGGAGTGGTAGTGTGTGTCTGTAGTCTCAGCTACTTGGAAGATTGAGGCAGAAGGATTGCTTGAGTCCTGGACTTTGAGGTTATATGAGCTATGATAACATCATTGTAATCTAGCCTATGCTGACAAAGTGAAACTATGTCTCAAAAAAATTTTTAGGGCTGCGGCTGTGGCTCGGTGGATAGGGTACCAGCCCCATATACCGAGGGTGGCTGGTTCGAACCCGGCCCCAGCCAAACTGCAACAACAACAAAAAAAGCTGAGCATTGTCGTGGGTGCCTATAGTCCCAGCTACTCGGGAGGCTGAGGCAAGAGAATTGCCTAAGCCCAGGAGTTGGAGGTTGTTGTGAGTTATGATGCCACAGCACTCTAAAAGTGAGACTCTGTCTCTTTCTCTTTTCTTTTTTTTTGTCGCCCCTTGGTAGAGTACTGTGGCATGACAGCTCACAGCATCTTCCAGCTCTTAGGCTTAGGCAGATTCTCTGGCCTCGGCCTTCTGAGTAGCTGGGACCACAGGCGCCTGCCACAACGCCCAGCTATTTTTTGTTGCAGTTTGGCTAGGGCCAGGTTTGAACCTGGTACCCTCAGTACATGGGGCTGGCGCCGTACTCACTGAGCCACAGGCACCACCTGAGACTCTGTCTTTTAAAAAAAATTTTTTTTTAGTTTACCTTTCAATATTATTCTCAGGCTACTCCCAGGTTCTCTGAGCCTGGACCCCCTACATCCCCTGTGGTTTGACTTGGGGAGGTCAAGGGTAAACTGCAGTGGGCATTTGGATAGCTTGGGCTTTTCATTGCCATAAATGTTTTTTCCTGCTGAGTGGGAGGTGGCTTGCTTCTATATGCCAAAATCTGAGAAATCCCGTTTAGCCTGCACCACTAGGGTTCAAGTGGTGATATAAAAGGTGCATTTATGATTCAAAGAGGAGTTAAAGACGCCAAAGCAGAGAAGAACATTGTAAAGGGTTTCATGTCAGTATTTGGGTGTGGCCGCTCAAGGTGCCTGTTATCCTCCCTAGGGGTTATGGTAGTGGCCCAGGTTCCAGGTCCTTCAGTGTCCTGGAAGGACTCCAGCCTTTTTTCTGGCTCACTGGTGTCACGTAGGTGCTTCAGGAGTTAATCAGACTCTTCTACCAGATGGTTGTCTGTCTCATTGCCCAGCTGACTCTGCAAGGCTATTTTGGATGACAATTTCCCATTTGATTTCACTGGTTCCATCGAGATTGTGCCTTATGATGGTATTGCTTTTTTTGTAGACCCAAGTGGGACGTTTTGCCCCTCAGTTTTCTGGCTACCAGCAACAAGATTCTCAGGAGCTATTAGCCTTTCTTTTAGATGGATTGCATGAAGATCTGAACCGAGTAAAGAAAAAACCCTACCTAGAGCTGAAGGATGCCAATGGGCGGCCTGATGCGGTATGATATTGAAGATGTCTGAACGATAATATTCCAAAGAAGCTGCCTCCTATTGAGAGTGTAAAAACATCCTTTTGGTTTTTGAGTTATTAGTGCCAGGGACCTGGCTGCCTCTCAATGTTGGTAGTGATGGGACCCTCATCTCTGGTAGAGAAACACATTCCAGGTCAGAAAGGGTGGCTAACTATAGTTACTCTTGATGCTCCCTCTTGGGTTTTATCCAAATTAGAGTCACCTTATTTAGTATTTCATTGGTGACCTAGAGATTAGGGTGCTCTTAAAGACTAAAGTGCCTATTCATAGTAACATTGGCCCTTAGGATTGGAACTATTCTCATTAAAATCCATCCATGATGGGCAGTACCTATGGCTCAAAGGAGTAGGGCACCGGCCCCATATACCAGAGGTGGTGGGTTCAAACCTGTCCCTGGCCAAATACTGCAAAAAAAAAAAAAAAAAAAATCCATCCATGAGGCTTGGTGTGGTGGCCTCAAGGTATTGTAGAAGGGAGGATTCCCTGAGCTCAAGAGTTCAAGACCCTGTCTCTACTAAAAACAGAAGAAATTAGCTAGGCCTGTGGGAGATATCTACAGTCCCAGCTGCTTTGGGAGGCTGGGAAGGAAGATGAGGTTGCTGTGAGCTAGGCTGATGCCATAGCCTAGGCAACAGAGTGAGACTGTGTAACAAAAAAATCCATTAATGATTAAAGTAATTTGTTATTAATATTATTAGGGCATTTACACTTTTGGAATGATCAATATGAGTCCTTTAGAGTAGCATTCATTTGGCTCGGCGCCTGTAACTCAGTGGTTAGGATGCTGGCCATGTACACCGGGGCTGGCGGGTTCGAACCTGGCCCGGGCCTGCTAAACAACAATGATAACTACAACAAAAAAATAGTGGGCATTGTGGTGGGCGCCTGTAGTCCCAGCTACTTGGGAGGCTGAGGCAAGAGAATTGCTTATGCCCAAGAGTTTGAGGTTACTGTGAGCTGTGACCTAAGGTGACATAGTGAGACTCTGTCTCAAAAAAAAAGTAGCATTCATTTTTACTTATTGATTTATTTATTTACTTCTTACTATTACTTATTTATTTATTTTCCAGTTTTTGGCTGGGGCTGGGTTTGAACCCGCCACCTCTGGGTATATGGGGCCTGCGCCTTACTCAGTGAGCCATAGGCACTGCCCTTTTTTATTTTTATTTTTATTTTTTTATTTTTATTTTTTTTTTGAGACGGAGCCTCAAGCTATCCCCCTGGGTAGAGTGCCATGGCATCACAGCTCATAGCAACCTCCAACTCCTGGGCTCAAGCGAGTCTCCTGCCTCCGCCTCCCAAGTAGCTGAGACCACAGGCGCCCGCTGCAACGCCTGGCCATTTTTTTTTTTTGGTTGCAGCCATCATTGTTGTTTGGCGGGCCCAGGCTGGGGATTCGAACCCGCCACCTTGGGTGTACGTGGCTGGCGCCTTAGCCGATTGAGCTACAGGCGCCGAGCCTATTTTTATTTTTTGAGACAGAGTCTCACTATGTTGCCTTTGGTAGCATGTCATGGTGTCACAGCTTACAGCAACCTCTAACTCTTGGTCTTAAGCAATTCTCTTGCCTATAGGCGACCACCACAATGTCTGGCTATTTTGTTTTTGTTGTTGTTGTTGTAGTAGTTGTCGTTGTTTAGCAGGCCCAGGTCGGGCTTGAACCTGCCAGCCCCAGTGTATGTGGCTGGTGCCATAACTGCTGTGCTATGGGTGCTGAGCCTGTTTACTTATCATTATTTTTTTTGTTTAGCAAGCCTAGGCTGGGTTTGAACCTACCAGCCCCAGAGCATGTGGCCAGTGCCCTAACCACTAAGCAACGGGCACCCAGCTTTTTTATTATTATTATTATTATTTTTATTTATTTATTTGTAGTTTTTGGACAGGGCTGGGTTTGAACCTGCCTCCTCCAGCATATGGGACCAGCGCCCTACTCCTTTGAACCACAGACACTGCCACTATTTATTATTTTTGAGATACAGTCTCACTCTTCTGCCTAGGGTAGAGTGCTATAGCATTAGCCTAGCTCACAGCAACCTCAAACTCCTGGGTCCAAGGGATCCTCCTATCTCTGCCTTCCCAGTAGCTGGGACTATAGGCTCCTGCCGCAATGCCTAGCTAATTTTTATATTTTTAGTGGAGACAGGGTCTTGCTCTTGTTCAGGCTGATCTCCAACTCTTGAACATCTCAAGGGATCCTCTTACCTTGGCTTCCCAGTGTACTGTGATTACACAAGTGACCCACCTTGCCTGGCCTAAAGTAGCATTTAGATCGTAATTAAAAAACTCTGAGTTAGGTGAACTAAGATTAAAACCTTACTTGGGATCATTGGAACCACCATGGGAGGATTTACTTGGCCCTGGTATGTGTGCCCATAGTGCTCTCAGGGCTTCTGTTTCCCATCAGAGGATACATATACTTGTTATTTCCCTGAGATCCTATGCTGACATTGAATTTAAGTGTGGATTGGATGTAGTGATGGCATATGGTATGAATTTGATAGGCTCAGGGCAATTCTGGTCCTGCCCTGGACCAAGCTGTTGGCTACACAGACTACCTCCTGGTTCATCTCAGGCTTTGTTGTGAATCATTCTCTATGAAGAGGAAAAGGACTGAGAGATACTAAGAATGTCCTGTCTATCACTTCTCCTTCTAGGTGGTGGCAAAGGAAGCCTGGGAGAATCACAGATTGAGGAATGATTCTGTGATTGTGGATACTTTTCATGGCCTCTTTAAGTCTACTTTGGTTTGTCCAGAATGCGCTAAGGTTTCTGTGACTTTTGATCCATTTTGCTATCTTACCCTCCCACTGCCCTTGAAGAAAGATCGAGTTATGGAGGTCTTCCTGGTTCCTGCTGATCCTCACTGCAGACCTACCCAGGTAACAATGCATACCTAATGGCACCCCTCACTGTGGGTGGTCTCCAGACCCTGGTGGGATTACTTCTTTCTGCTGCATTAGAAACTTTGTTGGCTGCCTCTGGGTCTCCTTAGTGCTTCCTGAATGTGCCCTTCCTCTCTGTCAAAGCTTTGCGTAGTCCTTTATCATTCAAGGTCTATTGTGAAGGTCTCTGGACTTCTCTATCACTTTTTTTTCTTTTGAGACAGAGTGTTCCTATGTCACCCTTGGTAGAGTGCTGTGGTGTCACAACTTACAGCAACCTCCAATTCTTGGACTTAAGTGATTTTCTTGCCTCAGCCTCCCAAGTAGTTGGGGCTACAGGTGCCTGCCACAATGCTCAGCTATGTTTTTGTTATAGTTGCCATTGATGTTTAGCAGGCCCAGGTTGGGTTGTAACTAGGGTGAACAGATTCTAACATCTGTAAGGCGGGACAACATGGCTGGGGGGCGGAGCGGGGGCAGAGTGGGGGCGCGGGGCAGAGGACGGTGCAGGGCAGGGCCTGACAACAAGGCAAACTTTGAAAAGCAGTTCTAGATAATCACTTTTCAGCAATTATTACAGTTTAACATTATAAAATTAACAAAAATAATATAAAACTCATATTCTGGCAAAATAGCCATATGGCGGCCGAAAACTGTATATTCCCTTCTTGTTCTCCAGCCCGTTCGTGCATTCTTTCCAAAAATCGGGACTTTTTTTTTTTTTTTTTGAGACAGAGCCTAAAGCTATCCCCCTGGGTAGAGTGCCATGGCATCACAGCTCAGAGCAACCTCCAACTCTTGGGCTCAAGCAGGTCTACTGCCTCTGCCTCCCAAGTAGCTGGGACCACAGGCGCCCGCCACAATGCCTGGCCATTTTTTGGTTGCAGCCATCATTGTTGTTTGGCAGGCTCGGGCTGGGGATTCGAACCCGCCACCTTAGGTGTACATGGCTGGCACCTTAGCCGATTGAGCCACAGGTGCTAAGCCAAATCGGGACTTTTTTAAAACGCTGCGGGACGCGGGACAAATTGTTGAAAAGCGCAGCTGTCCCACCAAAATCGGGACGTTTGGTCACCCTAGTTATAACCCACCAGCCTTGGTGTGTGTGGCTGGAGCCCTAGCTGCTGAGCTATAGGTGCAGAGCCTTCGGTGATTCTCTTGCCTCAACCTCCCAAGTAGCTGGGACTACAGGCTCCCGCCACAATGCCCGGCTATTGCTTTTTATTGTTGGAGTTGTCATTGTTGGTTAGCTGGCCCAACCCAGGCCCGAACCTGCCATAAGCACTGTGCTTCGGGTGCTGAGCTGTCTGTCACTTTTTTTCTCATGTTCCATTTATGCAACTAAAGTAACCTGGTTGATCTGCTAAGTCAGTGGTTTTCAACCTGTGGGTCACGACCCATAGGAACTGTATTAAAGGGCCGTGGCTTTAGGTTGAGAACCACTATACTAAGTGGTCCTTGAATCTGAATGCTGAGGAATTTTTCTTAGGTCAACCTTTAAGTCAGGTAGGAGAAGGCAGCCCCTATGGCTCATGGGTGTAATCCCAGTGATTTGGGAGCCTAATGTAGGAAGGAATGCTTGAGGCCAGGAATTTGAGACCAGTCTGAGCAACACAGCCAGACCCTGTCTCTGCAAAAACAAAACAAAATAGCTGGGTGTGGTGGCATGCACCTGTAGTCCTAGCTATTCAGGAGGCTGAGGCAGGAAGATGGTTTGAGCCTAGGATTTTGAGGTTGCAGGGAGTTATGATCGTGCCTCTGCATGTTAGCCTGGATGACAGAGGGAGACTCAGTCTCTTAAAGAAAATAAATCAATTAGGAGAAGTTGGGCAGAATAAGATGTCTGATTTGGTGTGTGTATAGCAGATGTTAGTGTTCAGTCTTCTGGCTTTAGTTTTTATTATTATTATTATTATTATTTTTTTTTTAGAGACAGAGTCTCACTGTGTTGCCCTCATTAGAGTGTGGTAGTGTCACAGCTCACAGCAACCTCCAGCTCTTGGGCTTAGCCAATTCTCTTGCCTCAGTCTGCCGCGTAGCTGGGACTACAGGCACCCGCCACAACACCCAGCTTTTTTTTTTTTTTTTTTTAGAGAGACAGAGTCTCACTTTATCACCTTCAGTAGAGTACTGTGGCCTCACAGCTCACAGCAACCTCCAGCTCTTGGGCTTAGGTGATTCTCTTGCCTCAGCCTCCTGAGTAGCTGGGACTATAGGCGCCCACCACAACGCCCAGCTATATTTTGTTGCGTTTTGGCTGGGCCGGGTTTGAACCCACCACCTTCGGTATATGGGGCTGGTGCCCTACTTACTGAGCCCCAGGCACAGCCCCAACTTGAGTTTTTTTATTTCTTTTTTTTTTTTTTTTTTTATTTAATTGAAACTAAGTAAATTAATTCAATAAAGTGTTACTGAGTGGGGTTTTAAAATGCAATCCTAAATAAATACATCAAACTGATCAACACAGCCTTCATGTCATTTTCTCAGTTATTGTTTTAAAACGTTCTGATTCTACTCTTAGAGAGTTTCACTTGTACCCCTGAGTTTTTTTATTTCTAAAGAACGATGACATGTAGGACCGGATGGGAATTTGTATCATTTTAACAGTTTGTTCATTTCTTTTCTTTTTTTTTTTTTTTTTTTTTTTAGACAGGTTCTAACTATCTTGCCCGGGGTAGAGTGCCCTGGTGTCACAGCTCACAGCAACCTCAAGCTCTTGGGCTTAAGCAGTTCTCTTGCCTCAGCCACCCAAGTAGCTGGGACTACAGGTCCCTACCATGCCTGGCTATTTTTGGTTGGAGTTGTCGTCGTTTGGCAGGCCTAGGCTGGATTTGAACCTGCCAGCTCTGGTGTATATGGCTGGCACCCTAGCCACTGAGCTATAGGTACCCACCATTTTAACAGTTTTTAAAAAGAAATAATGAACCATTCAAAAAGTTACGAAGAAAATGTAGCAATTTTTGGGAAGGAAAGAGATGGCCTACTCCCATGCCTGAATGTTGAGGCAGGTGCTAACACAGAAGACTTGCTTGTTTGCTCTGCTGCTGCCTCATATGGGCCCTTACTCACCAGATACTGTTTTTGGAAGGGCGTCTCTGTCTTTGGCTATGACTGTCTTAACTCACCTCCCACCCTTTTCGGAGCACTCCATCACCTTATTGTCTCTCCTTTGCAGTACCGTGTGACTGTGCCGCTGATTGGGGCCGTGTCTGACCTGTGCGAGGCTCTTTCCAGGCTCTCTGGCATTGCTGTAGAAAATGTAAGGCACGGTGATCAGCGTCACTCACTTTAGGGGTACTTTCAATGTTGAAGCCACTTTTGGGGAGAAGTTATTATCAGCCATAACAAATGTGATTATTTGTTGTGTCTGAATGTCTCCCCCCCTGTTGGCCATCACTAAGTGTTCACACTACAGCTGGAACTGTGCTCTCCAGCTCCAGGAAATACCATCTTTTATTCCCTTTTGTTTATAGTAGCCATGGCCATAGAGCTCTGCTCTCAGCCCTGTATGCCAAGACTGGTTTAGAGACTTTGGGCTCTGGAAAACCCCAGAGAATTCTGGACAATTGGTAGTCTCTGGTCAGCACTCTCTCCTCACTCGTCTTGCCACTTGTGGGCAGGTGTGACTAGCATGTTTAGTTCTGTGGCAGCTGTGCTGCTCCTCTGTGGGCCTTTGGCCTTGGCCCTAAGTTCTGGGGCTGCTTGCATGGGGTGCACTCTAGAGTGCACAGTCAAGTAGGGTTTTTTCCATTTGTTTTTGAGTTTTAAGCAGTTAGTAATGGCACTCTTAGGCATCCTATGATCTTTCTGTTACTGTTGATTCTTAGATGGTGGTCACAGATGTATATAATCACCGGTTCCATAAAATTTTCCAAATGGATGAAGGTTTAAACCACATTATGCCTCGGGATGACATTTTCGTGTGAGTACTCAGCAGTTTCCGCTGTAGGGTCTATGGAAACATTCTAGGGATGTTGGCTTATTCAAGTCTCCATAGCAGAAGTGCTGGCAGTTATTGCTTATGTGGAATTGCCTACCTGTGTGTAAGAGATGGGTGTGTAGGGACCTGAGGCCAGCTTTCAGTGCTGAGCACCTATTGGCACTGCTGAGCTAGACGTTCTGATAAGTCTCAGGATAGATACTACCTTTGTCACAGTTTGCCTATGAAGAAGGTGGAGATTCAGTGATCCTGCTATTAGAGATGCCTTTCTCAAGAAGAGTCATAGCTGTGTGAAAGCCATGAACAGGTAAGAGAAGGGGTCTAGTGCAGGAGGATCTCATTCTTTTTCTTCCATGGGCTATGGCTCCTTAAGACAGGTACCATCTCCAGCTCAGAAATGACAAGTAGGGCTGATTCAAACAGCCATTTTCGAGCTGGGCATGGTGACTCATACCTGTAATCCTAGCTAGCATTCCAGGAGGCTGAGGCAAGTGGATTGCCTGAGCTCAGGAGTTCAAGACCAGCCTGACTAAGAGTGAGGCTCTGTCTCTACTAAAAATAGAAAAACTAGCCAGGTATTGTGGTTGGTGCCTGTAGTCCTATGTACTTGAGAGGCTGAGCCAAGGGAATTACTGGAACCCAAGAGTTTGAGGTTGCTGTAAGCTATGATGCCATAACATTCTGCCCAGGGTGAGAATGAGACTCTGTCTCAAAAAATAAAAATGGGCTCACCACCTGTAGCTCAAGCGGCTAGAGCGCTAGCCACAGACACCAGAGCTGGCAGGTTCGAATCCAGCCCAGGCCTGCTAAACAACAGTGATGATAACTACAACCAAAAAAAAAAAAAAGAACAACCATTTTTAGCTCAAACATTCTGTGAAGTTTGAGATAGACTTTTTCTGTCTCTTTGGGGACAGCACAGAGGTCTCTCTGGCCCCTTCCATATGCTGCTTCTTCATGGCTACTCTATGTCATTATACGTGTCCCTCCCTAGATTGAGTCTGGTGGAACATGAAGTTGTCTGCAACTCTCAGGCAGCCATTTGCTTTGGGAAAGCTGAGCACAACTATGCTGCTTTCCCTCTTTACCTCTTACTCAAAAACTTGTTTCTATTGAGAAAGGTTTTTAGGATTTTAAGTTTTTGTTTTTGGCTAAGGAATTGACTACACAAAGGAGATACCTTTATATTTTTTATCCTGTGATTTCTAGATCACTCTAAAAGGAATGGTTCTTGGCCACACCAAAGATCTATTTCTGTTCATACTTGCACAGAGATTGCCAGCAACTTACACTTTGCTAAAGACTAGGACCTGAGAAAGTTAGCTTTCATAGCCATTTTGTTTATTTATTTATTTATTTTGAGACATAGTTTCACTACGTCGCCTGAGGTAGAGTGCCATGACATCATAGCCCATAGCATTCTCAAACTCTTGGGCTTAAGTGATTCTCTTGCCTCAGCCTCCCAAGTAGCTGGGACTACAGGTGCCCACCACAACACCTGACTATTTTATGTTGTAGGTGTCATTGTTGTTTAGCTGGCCTGGGCTGGGTTTGAACCCACCACCGTTGGTGTATGTGGCTGGCGCTGTAACCACTGTTCTATGGGCGCTAAGCCCTGGCTATTTTTGGTTGGAGTTGTCATTATTGTTTGGCAGGCCTGGGCTGGGTTCAAACCCTCCAGCTCCGGTGTATGTGGCTATTGAGCTACGGGCGCCAAGCCTCATGTTTTTATTTTTTGAGACAGAATCTTACTCTGTTGCATAGGTTGGAGTGCAGTGGTGAGATCATAAGTCACTGGTGCAGCCTTAAAATCCCGACTTCAAGAAATTATGCCTCAGCCTTCTGAGCAGTTATGTCTATAGGCATCATACTTGGCTAATTTCACATCCATTTATTTTCCCAAACCTTTAATATGGTCTCTCTTAATTAGTGTTTGCACACAACTGGCCTGAATGGAAGTGGGGCATCTCCCTCTGAGGAATGTGGCAGACCATCACCAACAAAGGAATTTTTAGAGGGTTTAAGGGTCGACCAACAGGAAAGCAAATTATTTTTTTGCTTTGTGTTTTTTTAAGGGACAGGGTCTCACTCTGTCACCCTGGTTGGAGTGCACTGCAGCCTCAAACTCCTGGCCTCAAGTGATCCTCCTAACTCGACTTCCCAAAATGCTGGGATTACAGAAGTGAACTACCACCTAGGCCAACAAATTCTTTTTTTTTTTTTTAAATTGAGACAGAGTCTCCTGTGGCATCACAACTCACAACAACCTGATACTCTTGGGCTGAAGCAATTCTCTTGCCTCAGCCTTCTTAACAAATTCTTTTAAACATGAATTGATAATTCTCTTATGAAAGCAGTAGTAGCATCTAATGTTTTGTGAGCATGTTGTGCACTGTGCTGCTTAGTTATATAATTCTCACCATACCCAGTTAAGGTGGGTAATCCTGTTGTCCCTGAGTAAACAGAAGTTAGGGTTCTTGTGTCAGGTCTCAGCAACCAGAAAATAGCAGCAGTGGACCTGGAATCTCCAGTCTCATTCCAAGGCCTGGTTCTTTTTTTTTTTTTTTTTTGGAGATAAGAGTCTCACTATATCCCTCGGTAGAGTGCTGTAGTGTCATAGCTCACAGTAACCTCTAACTCCTCGGCTCAAGTGATATTCTTGCCTCAGCTTCCCAAGTAGCGGGGAGTATAGGCACCTGCCACAGTGCCTGGCTGATTTTTGTTGTAGTTGTCATTGTTGTTTGGCAGGCCCTGGGTGGGTTCGAACCCCCTAGCCTTGGTGCATGTGGCCTACACCATAACCATTGTGCTATGGGCGCCAGGCCCCAAGGCCTGGTTCTTAACCATTATCCTGGACAACAGAGTCTTTTGTCTTGAGCATACCTTGTACTCTTGGGAAGGGGGGGCTGGGAGACAGAGTCCCACTTTGTCACCCTCGGTAGAATGCTGTGGCTTATAGCTTACAGCAATAT
This sequence comes from Galagoides demidoff, assembly GCA_963574575.1. Classification (NCBI taxonomy): domain Eukaryota; kingdom Metazoa; phylum Chordata; class Mammalia; order Primates; family Galagidae; genus Galagoides; species Galagoides demidoff. Next base: position 4,368 of record CAUYQV010035340.1, on the reverse strand, counting down.
CGAACTCTTGCTTCAGCTGTCCATGTAGCTACAGGCACCCACCACAACTCCTGGCTGTTTTTTAGAGATGGGGTTTTGCTCTTGCTCAGGCTGGTCTCGAACTCCTAAGCTCAAGCAATCCACCCACTTCAGCCTCCCAGAGTGCTGCAATTACAGGTGTGAGCCATTACACCCAGCCACACCTTGCATATTTTTGTGAGTTATATTAGAAGTTCTTCCTGCCTAACTATAATCAGGACTGTTTTGCAGGCATTGGGGTGGGGGGTGGGGTGGGAGAGAGAGTGTGTGTGTGTGTGTGTGTGTGTTTATAGTTTCAAAAATTGAATCAGTAAACTTCTGTCTTAACCTATAGTAAGAGGGAAAGAACACAGTGGGTTGCCAGCAATTTTGGTAACATCTGTTCCAAGATAAAACATCTATAAATCTTCTCAAACCCATGTATTCATTAAGTACAACACACATTTATCAAAATCATTGCTTTGTATTTAGTGGTTTTGTTTGCTATCTCTGATTTTAAACATTAAATATGATTCTTTCACTTCAGTGTTTTTGAACAAACAACAGTTTCATAAGGTTTTCTTCCTTGTTTTCAAAAAAGGTATCTTTGGCTAACATTCCAGGTGTACATCCTTGTACAATATTTGTTTTCTTTTTTTTTTAGAGACAGAATCTCATTTTGCCTTTCAGTAGAGTGCTATGGCATCACAGCTCACAGCAACCTCCAGCTCTTGGGCTTAGGCGATTTTCTTGCCTTAGCCTCCCTAGGAGCTGGGCCTACAGGCTCCTGCCAGAATGCCCGGCTATTTTTTGTTGCAGTTTGGTTGGGGCCTGGTTTGAACCAGCCACCCTTGGTATATGGGGCCGGTGCCCTACTCACTGAGCCACAGGCACTGCCCCTTGTACAATATTTGATTTTATTAAAGTCAGGGTATTGAAAATTAATTTTTCAATGTTAAGCTCCTTGGTGACAAAAGATGAACTTGGTGGCTGTGATGCCCGTCTGTTTTTCTGTCCAGAGTGATATTCTGGATAACAGCCATCATCTGTATTGAGTCCCATCTGAAGAACTACAGAGTTTGAGGTTACGGTTGGGAAAGGACCCTCACAGTCAGCCCTGAGGCTCAGGTTCTGTAGATTCAGGTTGTGAATAATCCTCCTTCCTTGGGATTCCTGACTCTGCCACTAAAATCATCTTGGAAATGGTTTCCACCTTTTCTTTTTCCTTTTTTTTAAAGAGATAGACAAAGTCTCACTTTTATCACCCTTGGTAGAGTGCCATGGCATCACAGCTCACCGCAACCTCCAGCTCTTGGGCTTAGGTGAGTCCTTTGCCTTAGCCTCCCAAGTAGCTGGGACTACAGGTGCCCACCACAACGTCTGGCTACTTTTTTGTTGCACTTTGGCTGGGGCTGGGTTTGAACCCACCACCCTCGGTACATGGGGCTGGTGCCTTACTCACTGAGCCATAGGCGCTGCCCAGGTTTCCACCTTTTCTACTAACATACACTTTGTCCCAGTAACCATAGTCTAGGCTACTGTATAGCTGCAACCCAGGATCCCTTTTGCCCACAGAGACCTGCTGCTAAAAGTGCCTTCTTGTATGATTGATACAGGTATGAGGTTTGCAGTACTTCTATGGATGGAGCAGAATGTGTCACACTTCCAGTCTACTTCAGGGAGAGGAAGTCAAGGGCATCAAGCACTTCTTCTGGGGCAGTGCTGTATGGGCAGCCACTGCTGATTTCTGTCCCCAAGCACAAGTTAACCCTCCAGTCTTTGTACCAGATTGTTTGTGATCGTATCAGGTTGGTGTCAGGAATGTGATTTGGTTGTTATCTGAATTCAAGGTAGGCCCAGTATTAGTAGTGATAGCCTTTGGTTGTGTCAATCCCATGTGCTTACCTCTGGAAGAAATGTAGTTGTGGGTTCAGTGCCTGTAGCTCAGTGGCTAGGGTGCCAGCCACATACATCAGAGCTGGCGGGTTCGAACCCAGCCCAGGCTTGCCAAACAACAATGACAACTGCAGCCAAAAAATAGCCGGGCATTGTGGCAGGCACCTATAGTCCCAGCTATTTGGGAGGCTGAGGCAAGAGAATTGCTTAAGCCCAAGAGTTTGAGGTTGCTCTGAGCTGGGACGACATGGCACTCTACCGAGGGTGACATAGTGAGACTTTGTCTCAAGGAGAAAAAAAAAAAACAAATGCAGTTGTGTTCTGTCCTCTGGAAGTGCTGGAATGGGATGGGGTATTTGGTGCATCTTAAGCCATGACCTTGGGCTCTCAAGCCTCTATTCTTTGGAATCATGTCTGTAACTACATTAGGGAAGCTAGTACTTTGATGGCTTTTTGTACTTAAGTAATATTTTGTAAATGCTTCACTATTATTTTGTAACTATTAATTATTAGTGTGAGACATAGTCTTAACTGTGTTGCCCTCAATAGAGTGCAGTGGTGTCACAGCTCATAGCAACCTCAAACTCTTAGACTTAAGTGATTCTCTTGCCTCAGCTTCCCAAGTAGCTGGGACTATAGGTGCCCACCACAACGCCCAGCTATTTTTTTTTTTTTTTTTTTGAGACAGAGCCTAAAGCTGTTGCCCTGGGTAGATTGCTTTGTCATCACAGCCCACAGCAACCTCCAACTCCTGGAGGCAGTGATTCTCCTGCCTCCTCTGTCTTCCAAGTAGCTGGGACTATAGGTACCTGCCACAACGCCCAGCTATTTTTTTTTTTTTTTTTTTTTTTTTGGTTGCAGCCGTTGTTGTTTGGTGGGCTGGGCTGGATTTGAACCTGCCAGCTCAGGTGTATGTGGCTGGCGCCTTAGCCACTTGAGTCACAGGTGCTGAGCAGCCCATCTGTTTTTTGTTGCAGTGGTGATTGCTGTTTAGCTGGCTTGGGCTGGTTTCCAACCTGCCAATCTTGGTGTATGTTGGCTGGCGCCGTAACCACTGTGCTCCGGGCACCAAGCCTGAGAGATACTTTTTAAAATGGTGCCACCTGACATTCATGGAAGACTTGAAATAGACTTTCTCAGTGTCTTCATTGGCTTGATACATTAGACATCTGATCTCTTAGGTTCTACTACATTATATGATTTTGAAGTTCTTATTTACATAAATTGCTTTATAAGTAGCTGAATATATAAATTATTTACTTTTAAGCTATGTAGTGGAGAAAATAGGTAAATGTTACAACTAACAATTTTTTTCCTTTTCTCTTTCTCCTTTTAAGCCGGTATATGAAACAGCCTTTGCCTGATGAGTCTGGTGGCTCACCCTTGGAACCAGGGGCCTGCAATGGCTCCAGGGGTAGTTGTGAAGGTGAGCATACCACACTGTGGAGCTGACTGACTAGTTTGCTCCTAATAACTGTCTTCTTCTGAAGGTATTAGATACATGGGAGAGGGAAACTCTGAGGCTGGATTAGGGGCTCTACCTATAGCAGCAGACTCTGGAGCCAGGTATGCATCACTCTGCTCTGCCAGTTCCCCTTATCCAACTTTGGCACCCTCAATAGAGTGCCGTGGCGTTACAGGTCACAGCAATCTCTTACTCTCTTGGACTTAAGCAATTCTTTTGCCTCAGCCTCCCAGGTAGCTGGGAGTACAGGTGCCTGCCACAGCGCCTGGCTATTTTTTTGTTGTAGTTGCCATTATTGTTTAGAGGCCGGGGCTGGGTTCAAACCCGCCGGCCCTGGTGTATGTGGCTAGCGCCCTAACGACTGAGCTACAGGCGCCGAGCAGCGAGGCTGGTCTTGAACTCCTGAGCTCAAAGGATCCCCCCTTCTTGGCCTCCCAGAGTGCTAGGATTATAGGCGTGAGCTACCATGCCCAGCCTGTATTCAGATTTTTATTCTTGCCAAGAATGCTGTGTTCTCCCACAGGGATGGACAGGAATGTACTTTGTGTATTGATAACACAAGCAGAGGGGTCGCAGTAGTAATGATCATCTCTGAGCAGACCCTGGGTGACTTGTGGTGTTCCAGAAGCTAAGGCACTCTGATCTCCAGCTCAAGATGTGGGGAGGACTTTAACAAGTCACTTCTTCCCTGTGAACCTTAGCTTACCCATCTGCAGAATGATACCTGTTTTGCAGAGTTGAGATTGCAATTTAATGAAACCATGTAGTTAATGTACCTGGCATATAATAGGGGGTTTTCCATTTGGATTCTCCCCCTCTGCTGCCAGAAGTTCTGCTCCCACTCTTTTTTTTTTTTTTTTTTTTTTTTTGAGACGGAGCCTCAATCTATCCCCCTGGGCAGAGTGCCATGGCATCACAGCTTACAGCAACCTCCAACTCCTGGGCTCAAGCGAGTCTCCCGCCTCCGCCTCCCAAGTAGCTGGGACCACAGGCGCCCGCCACAGCGCCGG
>CAUYQV010035339.1:0-10660 GCA_963574575.1 Galagoides demidoff | reverse complement strand
TAGATAGATAAGAGGTGGGATCTAGATTCAGTGAGAGGCTTTAGCAGGAGCTGCCCCTGGAAATACTCATTGTGTCAAGCTGGGGAGAAATTTCTGTCTGGCAGCTTCACTTTTCCTTCATCCTTTGTGCCTTATGTATGGGAAATGGTTTCCCCTTACAGTCAACTTGATTTAAGGAAAAAGGAGATGGGACTGGATTTCTTTATGTTTATTATCAGCAAAAAGAAATAAAAACCATGAATCTCAGGAATCAGTATCTTTGAATGAAGTTTAAGACAATTATTAGACTCCTACTTCTTAGCTAGGCTAAGAACTTAGTTCATGGCTTTTTGGTTAAAAGAATATGGCCTGGAGTGAAACATCATATTAAATGAGCTTAGAATACTAAAGTCTCCTGGTGGGATTCTTTTAAAGGTTCAAACTATCAGTGCATACCATACCTTTGTAAACACTTGACTTTCTTAAAACAACTTTTGAATATTCCCATTTTAAATTGAGGATTAAGAGCTCTCTTCCTCTAAACATAAAAACGACTATTGCTGTAATGCTATTTGTCCTTACATCTGTCTCTCTTCATCTCCCATAGAGATTTCTGAGTTTGAGCTCACATGCCTCCAGACAAATATGGTTAAATTGTTTGTTTTAAAATTATGTACGTTATCTTTGGGGAATTGGGGTGTGAAACTGGTTATGAGTCAACATCTTAAAAAGAAATCCAATCCACTTCAGGATTGCACATGTAATAAAGTCTATTACTATATTCACACTGTAGATATGAAATAATTGTGTTCAGCATTCTAAGTGATATTGAAATGGTTTTAATAGGCAATAGAGAAAATGTTATATTTTATATAGACATTGTCATGGGAATGTGGACATTGCCCAACACATGTAGCTACATTTTCCCACTGCTCATATAAAATAGATTCTGCTCTTTCTTTCTGAACACCAACATGTGTTCTCAGCACAGAGACAGGTCACTCCAAACAGAAGGTGCGTAGCTTCTTTTGGACTGTTTCCCAGCACGGTGGCCTCGGGTGCAATCTTTGGCTATGGAAGCATGAGCTAGTTCAATAGCGTGATAAACATTTTTCCCCTACCTCCACATTAGTGGCCCAAATAGTAATTTGTCCAAGAAATTGCCTGCTGGTGCTATAATCTCAAATCACTTTAACTGGCAGAAAGGTATTCATGTCCACAAACCAAAGAGCAGAGCCATTTTCCATTGAGCAGCTGAACACTGAAACACTATTTGCTTAATTTGGAAAAATATTTTAGAAATCATAATACAAAGAAGAACATAAATGAAAAATTATTTAGATAGGAACAATTTGAATTATTTCTGCCTGATATAATTTCTGTTGGGCTTTACTAAGTATATATAGCCTTACCCTCAGAGGCTACACAAGCCAGCTGTAAAGTAATAATAATTTCTTTATTTAAGAAAACAAGGGTTACATTAAAATTAGAAAGCAGTAGTAATAGCAAAGGAAGAATAAAAGTCTCTGCAATTATCTAGAAAAATGGGCCAGGATACTAATAGCCTCTGAATTAATTCAAATTTGAGCACTTTGTTTTAAATTTACTCTGATTAAAAAAACAAATCATTCACTGACAAAAAAAAAACAAAAACAAAAAAAAAAAAAACAAAGCTTCCGTTAAAATTACTTCATTTTGACTTATCCTTTTTGTTCCCTCTTCTGCATATACTCAAGGTTATGACCCCAAATATTTACTTATCATTTTCTTGTGAAAATCAACTCTGTTTTATAGATGTTTTTCTATGCCCTGTCTTGCTGAATTCAATTCTAGTGAACCACCTCTTTTATCTATCAATATCAATATGTGTGATATATCACACTCAAATTATTCCAGAGATAGTAACATGTAGGATGGAAGTTAAATAAAAGGCAATACATATAAGTAAACCTTTAAGATCTATGTTGGAGGATGAAACTAGTATAGAGAATTTTTCTTACTTCATTTTTGTTATGGCTACATTTCCCTTAAATTGTCTGTGGTGACATTTAAAAATATATATATTGGATTTAGAAGTTTGTTATTGAATTAAAATGTGGAGAGTTATTCTGTTCATTTTCCTACTACTATTGAAAATTTTTTAAATACTCTGCATACATAGAGGTATGAGACACAATCTATTTGTTATTGAAGAATGTCTGTATTCTAATACAGTATCACTAGAGATAGTATATAGTCTACAGAAGACATGCTAAAAATGTGACATAAGATTTAACTTATTAGGTACTTCATTGTTTATGACGTTTATCTAGTATCTAGAAAAAAAATCCCTAAGTATCTGTGTTCATAACTGCACTTCATCTACTGAAGTGACCAAGTGTTGTTCAAAATGTAGTGTACCTTAGGAGGCTGTGGCAGGAGGACCTCTTGAGACCAGGAGTTTGAGGTCAGAGTGAGCTATGATGAGGCCACTGCACTCTAGCCCAGACAATAGATTAAGACATTATCTCAACAAAACAAAATAAAATAAAACAAACAAAAATTTGACACCTACAAGGAATTCATCTCACTTGTAAAGATACATAGAGACTGAAAGGAAAGGAAAAAGATCTTACATGCAAAAGGAAACCAAAGGCAATTAGGGGTACCTATATTTACATCAGATAAAATAGACTTTAATTCAAAAACAATAAGAAGAAACAAAAAAGATTACTATATACTGAGAAAAGCATAAATATGGCAAGAGGATATAACAATTTCAAACATGTATGTATCCAACACTGCACTACGCAGATATATAAAGCAAATACAAGATCTAAATGGAGAGATTGACTCCAATACAACAATAGTTGAGGACTTCTACACTTTCTATTAGGCCGATTAGGTAGATAGAAAATTAACAAAGAGACACTGAATTTAAACTTCACATTAGACCAATAGCACTTAATAGATATTTCCAGAATATATCATCTATTGCTACAGAGTACATAGTCTTGTCATCAGCACACGAATCCTTCTCTTAGACAGACCACATATTAGGACACAAAACAGTTCTCAATAAATTTTTAAAAAACTGAAATGGATAATGAGGGGATCTTAGAAAACTTTGTAAATACATAAAAATTAAACAACATGCCTCTGAATGACAATTCAGTTAAGGAATAAATTAAATAAGATATTAGAAAATTTCTTGAAACAAATGAAAATCACAACACAATATACCAAAGTGTCTAGTATTCAGGAAAAGCAGTTCTAGGAGGGAAGTTATGGTAAGGAACACCTACTTAAAAAAAAGTGGAATGATTTCAAATAAAGGATGTGATGATGCATCTCAAGGAACTTGAAAAATCAGAAGCAAAAGAAATAATAAAGATAGAAAAGCAGAACTAAACAAAATAGACACAAAAGTATTAGCAAAGAACACATTTGCTTTCTGAAAAAAAAATGGTTAAACTTCTAGATAGAATAAGAAAAAAATAGACCCAACTAAGCAAAATCAGAAAAGAAAAATTAGACATTATGATTGACATTACACAGAAATAGAGAAGATCATCAGAAACTATTATGAACAACCAACTACACACAAACTGGACAATCTAAAAGAAATGGGTAAATTCCTGGATACATACAACCTACCCAGACTGAATCAGGAAGAAACGTAAAATCAGATAGACTAATAATAAGTAGCAAGGTTGATCAGTATGAAAATGTATCCAACACAGAAAAGTCCAGGAAAGGTGGCTTCATTGCTCAATTCTACTTAACTTTCAAAGAATTTACTAACTCCCTTTAAATTATTTCAAAACATTGTAGAAGAGAGAATTCTCCTTAACTAATTCTGCAAAGCTAGCATTATGCTAATACCAAAATGATATAATGACACAAAACACCAAAGAAAACTATAAGTCAGTATCCTTTATAAACATAGATGCAAAAGTCCTCACATGATATGAGAAAACTGAATACAACACATTATCAAAAAGATAAAACACCATGATTAAGTGGCATTTAATCTCAGAGATTCAAGGATGGTACAATATATGCAATTCAGTAAATGTGACACATTTGTATCAGTAAAATAAAGGACAAAAATCATATGATCATATCAATAGATGCAGAAAAAGCAGTTGATAAAATTCAACATCTCATCACAATAAAAATTCTCAAACTGAGCACTGAAGAAACGTACCTGAACATAATAAAGGCCATATATGACAAGCCTGTAGCTAATATGATACCAAATGGGAGGAAAGAGAAAAGCCCTTACTTTGAGAACTGGCACTAAACATGGATGCCCACTTTGATCACTCTTATTCAACACAGTACTGAAAATTCCAGTCATAGCAATTAGGAAAAAGAAAGAAAATACATTTAAATTAGATAAGAGGAAGCCAGATTCTCCATCTTTGCAGATGATATACTTAAAAAACCTAAAGATTCTGCCAACAAACTCTTAGATATGATCAATAAATTCAGCAAAGTATGGGATAAAAAATATACATAGAAAAATCAGTAGACTGTTAGGTGCAGTGGTTCATGTTGGTAATCCTAGGGCTTTTGGAGGCTAAGGCAGGGGCGTTGATTGAGGTGAGGAGTTTGAGACCAGCCTAGGCAACACAGTGACCTGTCATATCTGTAAAAAAAATTAAAAAAATTAGCTGGGCATGGTGGCATGTGCCTGTAGTCCTCACTACTTGGTAGGATGAAGTAGGAAGATCACTTGAGTCCAGGAGTTTGAGGTTATGGTGAGCTATGATTGTGCCATTGCATTCCAGCCTGAGCAACAGAGTGAGACACTGTCTCAAGCAAAAAAAAAAAAAAGAATGAAAGAAAAGAAAGAATAATCAGTATTAGTTCCATTGCACCAATAATGTACCTGAAGTACTTGAAAAAGAAAGCAAGAAATTCACAATAGCTACAAGAAAATAAAATTAAACAAAATAACTAGTAGTATATTTAACCAAGGAGGTAAAAGATATCTAAAGGAAAATTGTAAAACACTAATGAAAGAAACTGAAGAGGACACAAATAAAAGGAAAGACATCCTTTGGTTTAAAAGAATCAATTCCAGGGCAGTGAATCAATTCAGCGGGTAGGGCACGGCCCCATGTACTGAGCAAGAGTGGAGGATCGAACCTATCTCCAGCCAAACTGTGACAAAAAATAGCTGGGCACTGTGGCGGGGCACCTGTAGTCCCAGCTACTCAGGAAGCTGAGGCAAGGGAAACACCTAAGCCCAAGAGCTGGAGGTTGCTGTGACATGTGACACTACAGGGCACTCTACCGAGGGTGATAAAGTGACATTCTGTCTCTAAAAGAAAAAAAAAAAATCAATTTCATTAAAATGACTGCACTGTCCAAAACAATTTACAGATTCAAGGAAATCTCTATCAAAATGCCAATACAATTTTTCACAAAAATAAAAAATAATTCTAAATTCATATGGAATCAAGAAAGAACCCAAATAACCAAACCAATCCTGACCCAAAAGCTCAAGGCGTCACACTACCTTACTTCAAAATATTACAAGACTATAGTATCCAACATAGCATGGTGTGGTTATAAAAACAGAAACATAGACCAATGGAACAGGAAAAAAATCCATGTATTTATAGACAACTGATCTTCAACAAAAGTGCCAAGAACACATATTGGGAAAAGGCTACCATCTTTAATAAATGGCTCCAGGAAAATTGGATATTCTTATGCCAGAAAACGAAACTTAACTCCTAGTTCTCACTATACTACACATACTACAAAAAGCAACTCAAGATCAATTCAAGACTTGAAACTTAAGACTCAAAAGTAAATAGCTACTTGAAAAGAATATATGAGAAATACTTCAGGACATTGGTCTAGGCAAAGATTTTAGGGCTAAGACCTCAAAAGCATAAGCAACAAAACCAAAAATAGACAAATGGAACTATATTAACCTAAAAAAACCTACTGGGCAAAGAAAAATATCAACAGAGTGAAGAAACAACTTACCGAATGGGAAGAATATTAATATTTGCAAACTATTCATCTGACATATTCATTTTGTATATAGAATATATGAGAAACTCAAACAATTCAATAATTTTTATTTATTTTTTTTGAAACAGTCTTACTATTTTGCCTTTTATAGAGTGCCATGATGTCACAGCTCATAGCAACCTTAAACTTTTGGGCTTAAGTGATTCTCCTGACTTAGCTTCCTGAGTAGCTGGGACTACAGGAGCCTGCCACAATGAATGTCTATTTTTTTTGGTTGCAGTTGTCACTGTTTTTTAGCAGGCCCAGGCCAGGCTTGAATCCACCAGCCTCAGTGTATGTGGCTGGCACCTTACTCACTGAGCTATGGTGCTGAGCCAAATAATTCAATTATAAAAAAAAAAAAAACCAAAAAGCAAAAAACAATCAAATTACAAAGTGGACATGAATAGACATTTCTTATAATAAGACATACAAATGGCCAGATGGCATATTAAAAAAATTCAACATCACTAATCATCAGAAAAATACAAATCAGAGCCACAGTAATATATCATCTCATACTAGTTGGTACACCAATTGTTAAGAAGAGAAAAATTAAGACATTGGCAAGGATTCCAAGAAAAGAGAACTCTTTAACTTCATTGATGGGAATATAAATTAGTACATCTACTATGGAAAACAGCACGGAGATTCTCAAAAATCTAAAAATAGAACTACCATATGATACTGAAATCCCACTTGTAGGTATTTGTCAAAAGGAAAAGAACTTGATACATCAAAGGGTCCCTGCACCCCCATGGCCACTGCGGCACTGTTCACAGCAGCAAAGAGATGGAATGAACCTGACTGTTATCCAATAGATGAAAAATAAAGAAAATAGGGCATATAGACACAATGAAATATTATTTGGCTACAAAAAAAGAATGAAATCCTGTCATTTGCAGCAACGTGAAACTGGAGGTCATTATGCTAAGTGAAATAAGCCAGCTATAGAAAGACAAGTATTGTGTGTTCCCGCTCACATGTAGCAACTAAGTAAGTTGATGTTATGGGAATAGAGAATAGGATGACAGATATCAGTGGCTAGGAAGCATGAGATGGGGGAATAAAAAGAGCTTGATTAATGGGTACAAGTGTGCACTTAGGTAGAAATAATAAGTTCTAATTTTCTTTAGAGTGAGGTGAGTATAGCAGATAATAATATTGTATATTTCAAATTAGCTAGAATACTGGACTTGAAATGATCCCAAAGCACAGAAATTATAAACATTCAAGGTAAAGGACACTCTTAATACCCTGTCTGATCATTATACAGTCGATGCATGTAACAGAATGTTTATGTGTCTGAGAAATATATACAGATATTGCATTAATTAAAAATATATGGGTCATGGAATGTATGTGGGGCTTATCATGACACAAACACCCTATACTAAATTTATTAGTTCTTTTTCTAGTTTTATTTTTAAAAAATATTTAGCAGGTATAAAATTATTATTTCCTGTAAACCTATGACAAGTGAGGGTGTTATGCTTAATATGACAATGAAAAAATACACAAGGAGGAGCCAAGCTTCTTTCTTTACCATCAATTCCAGTTGGAATTAGATTTCTGAATCTGTTTTAAGAAAATTAGAGCTGGGCTCACATCTCCATGTTCTTAGTTATTCACTGCTGTATTGCTAGGATCTGGTGCAGTCAGTGCTCCATCTGTAGAACTACCTCTCTCTCCCCCCCTCCCTTCCTCTCTCTCTTCCTCTCATTGAATCGAATAAAATGATAAATATGAAACTATACGCAGTACAACTGACTCTGTTTGGCACTGATGCTTAAAGGGTGTCATTGGGACCAACTTAATCTCAAAGAGGATAGAAAAGATGATAAAAAGTGAGATGAGGAGTCAATTCTATCTGCTTCTTTATCAGAAGCCTTGTTACATAAAAGAACTGTTAGTTTAACTTTTATTTTTTAAATTCTTCAAACCAACCTAAGAATAACATCAATTTTGATACCTTAATGTAGTAATGGTGCTATTTTAGGTACATTGTTTACTTTAAAAGAGAAGATTCTCTGACTCACAGAACCCAAATTGCTTATTGGAATGCTATACATTTCACATGCAGTAAGCCCTGTAGAGTCATAGTTACTAACCCTGAAAGGGATTTTAGTGGATTTTTCATTGTTTTTTCTTTCTTTCTTTCTTTTTTAATTAAGACTTGAAAGTGTACAAGTCAGTAGCATTTAGGACAGGCACAGTATTGGGCAGTGGCTGCCTATATTGTATCTCAAAACAGTTGCATCATCCCAAATGGAACCCCTATGCCTATTAACCGTGATTCCCCTCCCACTGTCCCATAGGCCCTGACAACACTATTTATTATCTCTATGCATTTACCTTTTCTGAACATTTCTTTTGTTATTTCATTTTTTTAAATTTCAGATTAATGTTAGGGTGCACGAGATTAGGTTACACCATTTGCATTTGTAGGGTAAAGTCTGAGTTGTCCTTGCACCCTTCCCCCAGGAAGTGTGCTATGGACCAGTGCACAGTTCCCTCTGAGTGGAACTTGCCAAATGCTCTCCCCTACCTTCCCGAATTTAATTGAATTTTTTCTCTCAAGGGAGTATTTGGTTGTGTAGTCATTAATCTACAAGTTTCAAGGTAGTATTGAGCACATGTGATGGTTGTTTTTCTATTCCGGTCATACTTGAGAGTGTTCTTCACATCTATCCAAGTTGTTAGAAAAGGTTCAAAATCTCCAGCTTTTTTATGGCTGAATGTTATTCCATGGTATACATATGCCACAATTTATTAATCTATTCATGTGTCAAAGAGCAGTTAAGTTGTTTCCACATCTTTGCAATTATGAATTGGGTTACTATAAACATTGCAATGCAAATATCCTTATGATAAAATAGCTTTTTCCTTTTGGGTAGATAGCTACTAATGGGACTGCAGAATCAAATGGAAGGTCCACTTTTCATTCTTGGAGGACTCTCCACACATCTTCCCATAAGGGCTGTTTTAACTTTCAGTCCCACTAACAGCGCCATGAGTGTTCCTTCCTCTCTGCATGCATATCAGCCCCTGCTAATTGAGACTTGTGATATTTTTTCTTAAGAAACATTGCTGTTCCTTGCTAAATACACTCTTCTCCTTGAGGATCAGTTGTTCCCACATGTCTAGTCCTTGGTCTTCTGGTGATACAGTTCTAAGTAGCCAACATGGTACATTCTCCTGGGTACAGTGATTAGTTTAGAGATGTACATGTGACCCAAGCAAAGCCAATAAGATACATTGCAACTTTTACTGGGACTCATGAAAAGAAAATTTTACTATTCTCTTCTGCACTTAAGTAAGAAAACTTTTAACTCTGGGCCTTGTTGGCAGCGTTTTTGTGCCAAGAAGGGAGAAATTCCCGCAAATGAAACACAGATGAAGAAATGAAATGTATATAGAGAAACCGAGCTCTAATTGCACCACTAAAACTTTGGACAAAATCTTGCTAATTCCTGGACTGTTCCCTTATGTGACATATTAATAGGAAATACCTTTTATGGTTTAAATGATTTTGAATGGATTTTTTTTATTACAGGCAACATTAAGTTTTCTAAATCATCAGTGCCCCAACTTTCTGACACCAGGGACTGGTTTCATGGAAGATAATTTTATTTCTATTTATTTATTTATTTTTATAAATGAGGGGTGGGGGGATGGTTTTAAGATTTGAGTGCATTACATTTATTGTGTACTTTATTTCTATTATTATTACATTGTAATATATAGTGAGATAATTACAGAACTCACCATGGTACAGAATCGGTGGGAGCCCTGAACTTGCTTCCATGCAAGCAAATAGTCCCACCTGGGGGTAATGGGAGATAGTGACTCTTGAATTGTGGTGCGTATGTACTCAGCTTCACCTCAGATCATCAAGAATGAATTAGATTCTCATCATCTAGACCCATCACACAGTTTACAGTAGGGTTCAGGCTCCTATGGGAATCTAGTGCCACTCTGATTAGACAGGAGATGAGTTCAGGTGGTGATACTGCAATGGAAGCTCTATTTGCTGGCTTTCCTGACACTCCTGCTGTGTGGCCCAGTTCCTAAAAGGCCACAGACTTGCACCTGCTGCACAGGGATTGGGAATCACAGTTCTAAATGATACAGAATTCTTCATACTTGCAATTCTAAGCACACCATTTTCAAAGAGAACTTTCTTCATACTAGTAAACTAAATGTAATTCATTGTTTTAAATAAAATAATCTAACCCATCAAATTTTCACCAGTGGATATCCAATGTTAGCTAATTCAGTGGGTCAAATTTGAGTGCTTGTTCCCAAGCTCAAGTGGTATGACAAAGGACCACAGTTGTAGCATCAATCCTTGCACTGATTTCTTAATTTGAAGAAGGTCATCAAGATAAAACTGTTGAAACCAGGGCAGAGGGGAGAGGAGTCATTGTTAATGGTGATAGAACATAAAGTCCAGAATCCTGGGCATAAGCAGAAAGAGAGGAAGAGAAGGAGGTAGGAGTAGAATCAGGCTGGGTAGAGACATGGGTGTGGAGGTCTTGAAGGAGACAAGCTTGAAATTTAACAGGGAACTAAGTTCTTGGCTATGGGCAAAAGATGGTGTCAGAGCTACTAAAATGGAGATCTGGGGAGGGAGTTACTCTGGACCATTCTACGGGATGCATGT
>CAUYQV010035338.1:0-22691 GCA_963574575.1 Galagoides demidoff | reverse complement strand
CTTACCCCTGTCTCGCCGCTGCACTGGACACTCGTATAACGCTTATCACTCTGTTATGGTGACCTTTTGAACGGAATACACGGGGTACTGGGGACGTGGAGAAGGGCATGGACGGGGGACAGGTGACGTGGAGAAGGGCATGGACGGGGGACAGGGGACGTGGAGACGGGCATGGACGGGGGACGGGGGATGTGGAGAAGGGCATGGACAGGGGACAGGAGACGTGGAGAAGGGCATGGATGGGGGACAGGGGACATGGAGAAGGGCATGGACAGGGGATGGGGGACATGGAGAAGGGCACGGACGGGGGACAGGAGACGTGGAAAAGGGCAAGGACAGGGGACGGGGATGGGGACATGGAGAAGGGTACAGACACAAGACAGGGGACATGGAGAAGGAACATACACATGGGACACAGGACATGGGAGCTCCTGAGCCAGACCCTCCAGGATGGACACCCACAGCCCTCCCCACACCAGGTACGTGCAGGTGCAGAAGTGGCCACTGTCTATAACAGGCTGCAGAGTCCACCATGTTCTAGGAGACTAAAGGAGGGAGGTGGCAGCTGCCACAAGACAGCCACTGCCTGAGAAGAAGCCCAGGACCTGCGCTGCTGTTACCTCTGAGGACAGCAGAACCGACAGGGGTGGGGGGAAAGAGGCCTTCATTATTAAAAATAAAATAGACTTTTTAAGGTAATTTAAGTTTACAGAAAATTTAGCAGAAAGTACAGTGTTCCCATGTACCTGTCGCCACCCCCTACAGCATCCCCTACCACTGACAGCTGGCGTGAAGGATCCCCATTGCCACGTCACTACCACTGAGAGTCAGGAGCTTACTCTGGAGTTCTCCCAGCTGTGGTGAAGCATGATGTCACCGTTGCCACAGAGTGACATCACCCTCATCACAGCGCAGCATCACCCATACCACAGGGAGATGTCACCCTTGCCATGGTGAGACACTGCCCTCATCACAGTGCCGTGAGAGCATCCTCACTGCCCCACAAACGCTCTGTGCTCTGCTGACTCACCCCCTGCCCCACAACCACTGATCTTTGTACTATTACCTAGTTTTGCTTTTTCCAGAATGTCACAGACTCAGAATCACACGGTGAGAAGCCTCAAACTGGCTTCTTGCCAAAAAAATGTTCCCCATGGACATGGGATGTGGCCACACAGCTCCCTTCATCTCTGAGGCCCATCCCACGGCAGCAATGGGCAGCTGTTTGCTCACTCACTCACCCTTGACATCAGGCAGAGAGGCCTCCATGCGGGCGGAGTCAGCTCTGACCCCGTTCTGGGCATCTCGCCTTCTGCATGACTGTCACCACCTACCTGCCACACATGCAGGACCCAGTCTATAGCAGAGACTGAGCCCTTACTGCACCTGGCCGGCCTGCCTTAGCCCAGCAGCTCCAGGTTTTGCTGTAACAAAATCCCTGAACAGCTTGTAAACAGCAAGTGGTTCTGCCTCGTGGCTCTAGAGGCTGAAGGTCCGGGATGGGGTGCTGGGAGATGGGGGTCTATGAGGCCAGTTCCTCCCATGTGGCGCCTCCAGGTCCTCAGGAGGGAGCCAGACAGACAATGATCCCCTCACAGGCCTCTGACCTCTCGATCCGATTGCCACCCAGCCCACCTCCCAATACCACCACTCAACTATGTTTTGTCTTCCAGAAGCCAACTTGAAATGTACAAACACCAAGGTTAGCAGTAAAGAGATGGAGGGGGTGTGCCACACTGACACTATCCAAGAGAAAGTGACCGGAGGAGCTGTGTTAACTTCACACAGCACAGCCTTCAGGAAGGAAAGTTCTCAGCTATGAAGAGAGACGTGACATAATAAAACTCAAAGCTGGTTCTCTGGAAAGACTAACTGATCTTTAGTAGACTAATCAAGAAGAGAAAAGAAACAAATTACCAATGTCAGAAATGAGACATCACTGCTGATCCTATGGGCATTAATAGGCTGATAAAGGAATATTATTAACGAGTCTGTACTCACGGGTTTTATAACTGTGATGAGTCAGTTCTGTGAGAGACATAATCTATGAAAGGCCTGTGAGGAAGACCAGGGCTCTGAGGGGCCTGAGGCCTCTGATGAATTGCAGGAATCACTAAGAACATTCTGGGAGAGAGGTTCGTCTGGTGAATTCTACCAAGCAGGAAGAGATTATACCAGTTCTCTACAATCTCTACGGGCAAAGGGAAAACTTTCTAATTCATTCTATGAGGCGCCAGCATTGCCCTGATACCAAAACCAAGAAAAGGCGTGACACATAAGGAAAAGGGCCTGCAGCCCACCAGCAGTCACAGACCCGCGGGGCCTCCCCACCCTCTCCTGCCGCGGCATCAGCAGGATGTCCCTTCTCTCTCATTTCTGATTATCAGTAATTTGTTTCTTTTCTCTTTCTTGGTAGTCTGGCTAAAGGTCAATTGATCTTCCCAAAGAATCAGGTTTTAGTTTTATTAATTCTCTCTATTGATTTTCTGTTTTAAACTCTGCTGATTTCTGCTCCCATTTTTATAATTTATTTTCTTCTGCTTACTTTGGATTTACTTTATTTCATAAAATAGAAGCATTCTCAACAAAATGTTAGAAAGTTGAATCCAACAATGTATAAGAATTATACACTATGACTGATTAGGATTTATTCCAGGCATGAAGGCTGGTTCAACGTTTAAAAATCAATTAGTGCAATCCATCGTGTCAGCAGACTGACACAGGGAAATCATATAATAATAATCAACAAATGCATAAAAAGTATTTGACAAAATCCCAAACCCATTCATGATTTAAAAATTTTTTTCAGCAAAGTAGGAAGAGAGGAAAACCTCCTCAACTTGATAACCCCCAGCCGGGTGCTGTGCCTTCTGTGGTTGCTGCAGCTCTTGGACATTCTGTTCTGATATCAGACTTGCTCTTCTTCTCTTTGCTTTTCAGTTTGTGAAGTTTCTAAAGACTGACCTCCCCTCGCTCTGACTCCCTCTAGCCATGTCCAGTCTCCAGCGCAGCCATCACAGGTATCTCCACCTCTGCTTCTGTGCTTGTAAGTTCTAGGTTTTCCTTTTGCTTCCTTTATGAGTTTCCACCGCTCTGCTTATATTACACGTCTTTTTTTGCACGTTGTCCACTTTTTGCATTAGTGTCCTTGGCATATTAATCGCAGTTCTTTTAAATTACCAGGTTGGTAATTCCACGCCTCTGCCATATCTGAGTCTGGGTCTGATTCTTAGGGCTTTCCCCCCCTTCAGGTTGTATTTTTTTTAAAAACCGTTCAGCATGCTTTGTAATTTTTTGTTGAAAGTAGAACATGAATAATTGGTAAGAGGACCTGTGGTAAACAGTCTTCAGTGTGGGGTTTGGGGGCTGAGTCCTGCAGCTCCTGGTACAGACATGAGGACACCCTGTGCTGTTCTAGCCTCTCTCCTTACTGTCGGGTTTCCTGTGAGGTATGTGAGCTCTGCGGGGCTCTCAGTTGTAACTCCTTCTTACTGCTGAGGTATTGGTGATGAGGTTTGGGGTCCCACTTTTGAGCAGCCTGTGCTCCAGGGATGCAGCCTCGCCCTGTGACTCCCAGCACCTGGCCCCAGACCTCAGGTTGCACGGAGGGCCTGGGGGCTGCAGCCTGTGTTTCCCTTTTCCTGGGCAAGTGAGGCTCTGGCGAGCACTCCTTGACAGCACGCACTGCTGAGAACAGGGTCCTGGTGCATTTCTGAGGGTTCCCTTTCCCTTCCCTCTCTTCACGTGGGAATGCACAGGCTCCTGGAGGTGAACCCTACAGCGCCCCCAGGAGGCTCCTCTCCAGCATGGCCACACTTGTCAGACCCCATCAGTGGCCCTGCCAGTGCTAGTTCAGGGCAGCTCCCACTCCTGGGGAGCTGTGCCTCCTGCATCTACCCATCTGGCTGCCATGCTGCAGGGCAGCAGTATGCCGTGTCCCTGATTCTCTGAGGGACCCCAAAACACTGTCTTTCCAGTTTGTTCAGCTTTCTTCTCGTGAGAATGGGAATGAGAGCTTCCAAACTCCGCGTGCTGGGCTGCAAACTGGAAGCCCCTTCACCACTATTTTTCTGGGCTTCCTGGGGCTCCCTGGATTTCTAATTGCGTCTTTATTTTAAAAACTTACAGCTATTACTTTTAAATAGTTCAAGCTTTTCACAAATCCCAGATTCCTTCTGCTACAACTTAGCACAAGGCAGAAGAGCAGGGGTGAGGAGTGAGGAGGGCACAGTCCCAGACTCAGACCCCAGCCTGAGCCCAGCCTTAGAACCCACCCTGACCCCCGCAGACTGAACCCCTGACCTGACCCCCCTAGCCTGACCCCCCTGGCTGAGCCCCCAACCTGACCACCCAAGCCTGAACCCAGCCTTAGAACCCAATCTGGCCCCTACAGACTGAACCCCCAACCTGACCTCCCCACCCTGACTCTCCCAGCCTGAGCCCCCAACCTAACCCCCCCCCACCTGAGTCCCCAAGCCTGAGCCCCAGACTGAGTCCCTCAGCCTGAGCCCTCCTCAATCTGAGCCCCCAACCTGAGTATCCTTCGCCAAACCCCTCCAACTGAGATCCCCCCAGGTCCCCCATCTATGTTGAGGGTTAGCAGAGTTGCTCTCATGAGCCTCTTCAGAATCTGGACATGTTGCTCCGGACATACTTGCTTTCCGTTCCCAGTTACTGGCATCAGTGCTGACCATGTGGAGGCACTGGGTGAGGTTTGCCAGTGTTAAACCATCTCTAACACGCAGTTTTAAGTGAACTGTGGGTTAAATGCTTTCTGACTGATCTGACTCAGCGGGAAAACGTGTGTGCAGAAGGCTCCCGAGAGGAAGAGCTGGACAGGTGTGAAAGCTGGGACACACGTTCTCCAAGGGCAGCCCCCATTCTGTGGTCAGCTCCACAAGGTGCGGGCTGTGTCACACCGTGTGCTCCCTGGGGCTCCTCTGCTGAGAGGGCGACACGCTGAAGAATGGGGTGGCCTTGGGCCTGCCTCCCGCCACGGCAAGCAGAGTCAGAGGCCAGTATTTAAAAGTACCTGAAGAATCCTCAAGTGACAGGGCAGGAGAGAAGCTGTTCTGGCAACACCACAAAATCATCAGTTAAGCTCTTCACAGAAGACCCTGTAAGAAGTGTCTGTCTCCTGAGGAGCAGCACAATGAGTCTGAACTGTCCCACGTGTGAGCTGCTCTCAGCTACATGTCAGGTCGATGTGCTCTGGCTGCAGAGTCTGCGTGCTCAGGCGGATCTCCGCACAGGAAAGGACACAGCAGTGAGGATGAAAATGTGAGCGCTGGATAGACGGAAATCCGTGCCTGCCACCAACACTCTCACCAGTCCCAGACACAGGGACGGGTGACATGAAACAGGCCTGCCCTGGCAGGAGCGTCTTGGGGCAAACTTTCGCTTTACAGGAGTGCAGTGTTTGCCCATCAGACAAGGACAATGTTCACTGCCATGCATGCGGTCCTGCCTGTTTTTGTCCCTGAAATACACAATCCCCTCATTCTGTTTTTCATTTTCTTACATTTGACAGGAACATGGATGCCTCTCTCAACTCTAGGAAAACCAAAGCTCCCACCTGAGCCCTGCCAGGTACAGCAGTCGCCCTGGGGCCAGCAGTGGGTGGGGCGGCCGAGGGGGCCCAGGGCTATCTGGGTGTCTCCATCCACAAAAGCCAGGCTTTCTCAGGGGTCCCCAGCTCATGACTGCCAGCCAGTGACTCAAGAAAAGCAGACACTCCCCACCCATGGGATACAGCGGGAAGGGACCAGACCACCGGGAGGAAGGAAGTCTGCTGTGATGGGAGGTCCCAGAAGATGACAAAGACTCTTACCTTTAAAGTCAAATTGGTAGATGTTTTTTAAGGATTCGTGAAGAAAATAAAAGCTTCCTAGTGCCTGTAGAGCAAAAAGAGAGAGTAAATGAGAGACTGGTGCTGTGATAATTCTAAAGTGAAGTTCTAAGTGAGAGTTTAACTAGGTGAACGTAACCACAGTTACTGAGATACCATGTCCACCGCAGATAACCCTCCATCACCCAAACACAACCAAGCCCAAACACACGTTGCTCTGAAGTCCAAATGTGACATGGTGTTTATACAGAGAGAGTGTGAAGCCACGTATGGAAGTGTAGCAGAACCTCTGCATGACCACCAGGGACTACCACTCTGGTCACACATGGAGGGGTCAGCACAAGAGCCAGGCTGACCATGCAATGCACACACGTGGTGCATCCAGTCTGTGAAATGCAGATCAATGTAAGGAGGTGGCCGGCTGTGGAGGTTCTACTGTATATATATGTTTTATTTACTTTTGCTAAATCTGGCAACCCCATAAGGGGTCTAGGGAAACTTTGGAGTGATAAAAATACTCTACAATTAGACGGCAGTTGGTGGTTACAAAACTGTACATAGCATTTTCTCACGTGCAATTCACGCATCAGAAAGGCTCACCATGGAATGGACGTGGACAGGCAGCGAGATGCTGGTGTGGGAGGGACTCTGTACACCTGCCCTGCTCCTCCCACTCAGATGGGGATGGAGCCTCCTTCCCAGCAGATCCTGCAACAGGCAGTGTTCAACTTTCTTACTCTGGGAAA
This sequence comes from Galagoides demidoff, assembly GCA_963574575.1. NCBI lineage: Eukaryota > Metazoa > Chordata > Mammalia > Primates > Galagidae > Galagoides > Galagoides demidoff. The sequence goes on along the minus strand of CAUYQV010035338.1, from coordinate 16,097 downwards.
GTCGAGTTGAGGCCCTTCTCAGTTAGAGGGACAAGGGAACAGACACACACCACACAGAGTTAGGGGAGGAAGCTGCAGGCCTAGACCCATGTCTATGCTGTGGACATCAGCCCTTACAAAGGATGTCCTTTAATTGGTTTCAGGTAAAGAAAGCACTCTGAAAAAGTACAAGCAAATAAGCATCACCACAAACAGTGGAATTGTCACCTCAGTGTATGTGATAAAGCTAATACCAGTGGTGCCAAAAAATGGACACACACTTTAAGAAAGGAAAACACTATTAAAATTGGAGTACTCACACATGCCAGTAACATTCGTTATCTAATATGCCATATCTTGTGTCTCTTGTAAGTGCAGAGTCAAATGTGACTTGGGGATTAACTATTTTAATACAGCCCTTTCCTTTCTTAAAATGCGTGTCCATTTTATCGGTATCCTCTGTGTTACGAAGTTTATAATAAACAAATGAAAAATGAGTAGCAAATGTGTGCATAGGAGTGAAACTCATAAAGTCAGAGAATCCACAATTACCATGTTTCCCCCAAAATAAGACCTACGCAAAAAATAAGCCCTAGCAGGATTTCTATGTATTTGTTAAATATAAGCCCTACCCCAATAATAAGACCTATTGATGGGCATGGCTGTGCAGCGTATCCCCATAGTCACACCATGCATTTCGGTGTGGAGAGGAAGACATCCCCTGAAAATAAGCCCTAGTGTGTCTTCTTGAGAAAAAATAAATACAAGACAGTGTCTTATTTTCGGGGAAACCCGGTAGCTCTGCTGGATATTTAAAGTCAAACTTCAGCCCAGAGTATCCAGCGTTCACCTTGCTGTTGACACAGTTTCAGGACACACAGTGTTATGGGATACCAGAAGGTGAGAAATGCACCAGGGCTTGTTGACTGAGTTCCTAGCCCACCCAGGCCTCTGACCACAGGCTGCGTCCATAGTGTGTTAGCCACATCTGAGAATATGAACTCCTTGACCCTTACATTAAAAACAACTAAGATACTCTTTACATATTTATGGACCAGACTGTCAAGAGTGCTTATTGATCCTGCATTAGTGACACGCAAGCCAGTGGCCATAACACTTCTGCTATGACAACAGCCATGGGGTAGGGGCCTGAGAAGCCGGATTTCACTGGATGGGCCACACCCTGCTGACCTGGACCTGGCAGGGGCCACACTCCTATGGTGCCTCTACCCCCTGAGCCACCGTACCATGGGTGACCACAGCCATTGAGACGCGTGTTTGCAAGAAGCTATTAAAGGGAACTCTCAGCCCCAGCTACAGTCTGGTTGTGTGATGAACAGCCACACTGTGCCACTGAGTTTGATTTGGGGAGTTGACTTCTGATAGCAGCTGGCCTGCTCTGCAAACACATTCAAGTCAGAACGGAGGGAGGAGACCATTTCTTACACGCTCAAACAGAATAGGACACCTTGCTGGGATCATAAAGCACATGTTTGCTGAGTATGGTCCCTTCCCTGAGAGTGCTGTGTGCACAAAGGCTTGGGGGTGACTCGGGCCAGGGCAGGGGCTGGTGAGGAGGGGACACAAAGCAACTTGTCAGAAACACCTTCATCACTTTTTATTTGCAAACAAATCAGATGGCCAGTGATTTATAATTTCCGCAATTACATTAGCTGCCAAAGTACATATCATTAACCTGGGGCCTTTTGTATCCGGCTCACTTTTCCATGAAACAGAGCAAATTCCTAAAGCTCAACTCAAACAGACTCAGCAGTAAGGGACACACAGCTTTCTTTCTCAGATAAGAGGGTGGGGAGACCAGCTGAACTCACACGTATGACCCCACAGTGACAGCAGGCCCCCCGCCCTGTGCAGATAGACTCTGTTGTGGCTCCCAACAGCTCCCTGTGCCATGGAGGGGCTGTGGAGACGCAGCAGTTCTCTGCTGCCAGGAAGGTCAGAGGTCACAGAGAACGGCCCAGGGCAGCCCCTCCATGAGGCCGACTGCACTCATCACAGTGACAGAGCTTGGTGGCTCATCGCATACCAGGACAGCACAGCGTTAGGCTGCATCCGTACACAGAGCATCTCACTCCAGTAACTTTCTAAAAATAAAGTATACCAATCTATGCACAGGAAAAACACTTCCTAAGATGCTGTTGATACTGATCCTCAAGTTGGCAAGAAAACAGAGAGCTTCAGTTACTTGGAATTAGAACCGACAGACAGCTGAGCAAGGCAGAGCTGGTGAAGGGCCTGAGCCCAGAGAGCATACTGCCCCCACCAAAAACCTAAGTGACTGTCCAGCAGGCTGGTGTATTGGTCTGCACCTCTCCTCTCATACTTGCTCTCCTCTCTTGTCATATGGGGGACAGTGAACCTGTCAGAATCACAGTGACTGATGACCTCTGGTGATGCCTGTCTCAGGGACATGGCCTGTCCCACAGATTGTAACTCCACAGCTTCACAGCAAGGTCGTGCCTAAGAGAAACTCCTGCACTCACAGACACCAGTACATGAACACATGCATGCAATGCACGCACACACACACAGTGCACACTCGCATGCACGACGCTCGCACACACACAGTGCACTATCACATAGATGATGCTCACACACGCACAGTGCACACTCATGCATGATGCTCGCACACACACAGTGCACTATCACATAGATGATGCTCACACACGCACAGTGCACACTCACATGCATGACACTTACACACACAGTGCACTATCACATAGATGATGCACACTCACATCCACGATGCACACACACTCAGTGCACACTCACAACCTGATGCACACACAGTGCACACTCATGTACACAAGTGCTTGCACACATACATGCACATGTACACATGTGCAGACACAAGTGCACACACACAAGTACATGTGCACACACATACATGCACAAGTGCACACGCACACATACATGCACATGCATACATGAGTGCATGCACACACATACAACTGCACTGCATGCACACAAGTCCCTACAGATCTACATACAAGGGCATGTGCATACACAGTATGTGTGTACACACATACAAATGTATTACACACACACGCGTGCACACACATGTACACCTGAGTACATCTATATACAACAGATATATTTATATGACACACCCACATGTGCACATGCACACACATATACACACCTAGATGCATGTACACACATGCACAGGCACCCGCACACACACTTGTGTGCGCATACATGCAGGTATTATGGACATAGATCTCTCTCAGAGAGGCTAGAAAGCTCAAAAAATGAGCACCAAGAAACGAGACCAGCATGTCTGGAAACACCAGCAAACTAAAAATGACCCAAATGTTTAAGGTGAAAATGGGAAAATCAAATTTGGACCATAACGAAATACAGCAAGCAAAATAAACAAGTTACAACTGCACCCAGAGCACAGATGGGCTCTGCAATCAGTGTTGAGAGAAAGGAAAGTTCCTTAAGCTTCACAGGGCATGAGACCAGGACAACAAAAACATGATCTAAAGAGTTGAGCAAAGAAGATGTGGTGGCAAGATCGTATCCAACAATAAAAGGGTAGCACACAGTTCAGAACAGTATTTATCTGGGTAGAGGGTAACCCAGGGAGGTGGGCAGGGCAGGGCAGGCGCACACAGGAAGATGGATGCTGTTGCTCAGGCTGTAAGGAGGCTTCAGAGATGTTCTCAGAATTATATTAAAAAATAATAAAATGATGAAAGAAGAATGAACTAGCAGGAGACTGCACCTGGGTCAAGGAGCACTGTGTGGTCAGACTGGGGGGCAGTGATGCCCCAGGCCTGTGCCCAGCATCCCTGGGAGGCAGAGAGGCAGCAGGGATGCAAAACTCAAGGCCCCCACCAGAGCCAGGCAAGGACTGCTGCCTCGGACGCCCCCACCAGAGGCACCACCACCCTGAACAGCAAGGCAACACCCAGGGCTCCACCTGGGCAACTTGCCACTAGCCTACCCACTTCACCACATTGTTTTTCCCACCCAAAGCTGAATTTTTGTTTATTTTTAATGTTACATTCACTGTATAAAAATATTGTGATTTTTCCATTCTTTGGTTGGAAATTAAAGACTATTTCCAATTACTTGACTATTACCATGCTGCAATAAACATAACCGCACCACGTCCCAGGCAAATATGTGAGAGAAGAGACATATGTCAGCCATGCCACAGGCAGATGGGACTGCTGAGCCACAGCCCCACTCTTTGTCACCAGTACCACACCTCCCCAATGGCACTCCATACCTCCTGGTCACGGGCTCCATGTCTCCCCTGCAGCAGCTCCACACCTCCCTGATGGTGGCTCTATACCTCCCTATCGCTGGCTCCACACCTCCCCAACTATGCCTCCCTGAGGGCAGCTCCATGCCTCCTGGTCAGTGGAACTACCCCTCCTGGTCACCAGCTCCACACCTCCCGGACAATGGCTTACGCCCCCCTGTCACCGTTCAACATGTCCCCAAGGGCGGCTCCATGCCTCATGGTCACTAGAACTACACCTCCCATCACCAGCTCCACACCTCCCTGAGGGCGGCTCCACAGCCTGTCCCAAGTGTGTGGAATTGCACCTCTCTGATATCCACGTGTGCGGAATTGCACCTCACTGCTTTAGTTTGAGTTGTCATTATACTGGCATTGTTAGGTAACTCTTTTTAAGCAAATTTTTGACTATGGTAAAATACAACATAGATCGACCATCTCAGTCATTTCTAAGCGCACAGACCAGTGGCCTTACAAATGTTCACAGTCATGTGCAGCCACCAGCCTCCTCCAGAGCTTGTCACCCCCAGCCAGGGCTCCATCCGCAGTGGACTCCGACTCCTCAGGAGTCACAGCCCCTGGCTCACACCACTGCACTTCCTGTCTCTGGTTTTGACTGCTCTAAGTACACCATGCAGGCGAAATCACACGCATTTGTCCTTTTGTGACAGGCTTATTTCACTTACAATAAAGGCCTCAAGACCTGTCACCGTGAGGCAGCAGGTGCCTGAATTTCTTGGCTGCTTAAGGCTAAAGGACACTCCCCAGTGGACACACGTGGCACTTATCCTCCACCCACTGGACACTCAGGCCACGCCAGTGTCTCAGCTATGGAGGCTGCACCTTGTGAACAGCGGGGCTGTGAAGCAGGCTGTGCAAGTCTCTGAGACCCTGCCCCACTCTGCCAGGTGCTCCCTGCTGAGTTTTGGAGAATTTGCCACACTGTTTCCACACTCATATTCTCACCAACAGTGAACAGAGTTTCGGATCTCTCCATATTCTCACTAGCACCTGTTATTTTCTGGGGTTTTTGGTAATAGTTACCCTAATGGATATAAGGTGTTCGTTCATTGTAGTTTTCTTAAATTTAGTTTTTAGTTGACAAATTAAAACTACAGTTTGACAGATTGGATTTGCAGCTCCCTAGTCATGAGCTGTGCCCAGTTTCTCCGCACGGGCTTCCTAGCCACGTACACACCTTCTTTGGAGAAATGTCTACTCAAGTCCCTTGCCCATTTTTTAAAATTAGGTTGTTTTTACTATTGTTTTAAATTATTTGCAAAGTATTTTCTCCCATTCTACTTTCTTACTCTGTTGATGCTGTCTTTTGATGCATGCGACTTTTTAATTTTCATTAATCCAATTTCTCTATTTTTTCTCCTGTTGCCTGGGCCTCTGGTGTGGCATTTAAGAAACCATTCCCAATCCAGTGTCATGAAGGTTCCAGGCCCTGTTTTCTTCTAAAAGTCCTATAGTTTTAGATCTCACCTTAAGGCCTTTGGTTCAAGGTAAGGGCCAAACTTCACTCTGCACATGGACATTAGTTTTCCTGCACTGCTTGTTGAAAAGGCTGTCACTGCCTCCTTCAATGGTCCTGGCACCCTTGTCAAAATTCATCAGACCCCACGTGCCAGGGTTTATTTCTGGATGTTCTATTCTAGTCTCTTGTCTACATATGCAGAGAGTCTCTTTTTAAGATTACTGGCAATTTTATTTCTTCTGTGAACTCCTTGTTTATATCTTTTGTCTATTTTTCTTTTTATGCTTTTCTGCCTTGTTGCACTGCCAAAGGTGTCTGGCTGCACAATGAGCACCACAGGGATGCCCGCGTGGGGCTGGGCAGTGGCACCCTTGAGGCAGAGGGTTGAGGCTGGGCCCCTGCCCCAGGAGTGGGGGGCAGCATAGGGGCTGGGCTAGGGACACACCTGCACTTGGGACTGCTGGTCCTGTGAAAGGACGGTGAGTGAGCAAGAGCAGGCCAGAAGCACCAGGGCAGGGCCTGCTGCCTCCTGAGTAAGGAGAGCAGCAGGTGTGGGACTTGGAGGAATGTGGAGTTTGAGATGCCCTCTAGATAGACATCCAAGAGGGGATGCTACATAGGCAGCAGGTTGTGAGTCCAGGGACAGTGGAGGTGAGAACCTCTGGGTTTCAGTGAAGGCTGGGGACTTAGTGCCAGGCAGTGCCATGGGGATAGTCCGGATGGAGGCCAGGCTGGGGATGGTGCCCTGACAGGTCAGGGAGGGGCACCTGGCAAAAGCCCAGCACAGTGCTGGCCAGAGCCAGGAAGGCTCTGGGGTGACCTGGGTTTTAGCAGGTTGAAGCCATGAATTCTACTGAGACTTAAGGTGTCTGGCTGGTCCTGTGCTCCCAGAACAACCCTAGCGTGTACACAACTTCTGCAGGGACGGGCTCCATTCCCTAAGTCTGCATTTAGGGTTTATGTACCATTCCCAGTCTTGCTTCTGTCCTCACTGCCTCAGGGAGATGACTCCATGCAAGTCCCCAAGCCCAGTGGGCTCCCTTCCTGCCACTTGGCATCATAGCTGCACAGCACCCCATCCTTCTCCCTAAGCACCTGCAGGACACCACACTCTCCCTCCCTGAAGTCTTTACTTCCTCTAGTGACAATGATGAGGTGGGTCAGGCACCCTACAACACACCTCCCCTGAAGGCCAGCCTCGCAGGCCCAGGCAGTTGTGCAGCCCCCACTTGGACTGCTCACAACAGCCTGGCTTTGTCCTCCTCTCCCTCCTCCTGCCCCAGGGGAACCACCTCTAGATTTTCCCAGCATCTCCACCAACCAACACTGGGGTCCTAGACACCTCCACAGGCCTGGCCACTCATCTCCTGGGGACCCTGTATCCTCCACAGTGCCCACTTACTCTTTTCCACCTAATTGCCAGGGTGGCCTTTGAAGAACACGCCTCTGACCGTGCAGCAGCCCTGCCCAGCTGCCCTCTCGGGCCCTCACAGCCCAGCTCTTGGAGCTAGCCACACCGGCCCTTCAGCCTCCTCTCACCGGGTGACTGCATGCCGAGCCTCACCCTTCCATCTCCTCCTCAGGAGAACCCCTGGCGTCTCCAGGCTCTGCAGAAATGCTGCCTCTTCCAAGGAGCCTCCAAATTGACAGTGGGTTTCCTCACCTGAATTCTTCAGGGGGTGGAAGCTCCTGAGGGTGGTCAGGGTATCTAGTCACCTCTGAGTACCCCAGTAGGAAGCCAATGACTCCTGCATCAGTGAGGGAGGTGCACAGCACCGGGGGAGCCACTGGCCAGGAAGCTCAAGACCAATGCGCAGAACCCTGCTGGGTTTCAAAGTATGACCTGACACGCCCCACCGCGCATTACAGACACTGGGTGGGAGTGCAAAAAATAACACATTTTTGACCGTATTAGAAGGATAATTCCCAAGACTTCTGGTTTTAAAAGAATTTCATGGATTGAGTAATAAATCAAAGCAAAGTTAAAATAACATTCATTAGATTATAAACAGTAATAAATGAAACAAAGCTTTTGTTTGGATCGATGTGGAGCCTCATTGATCTCCTGTGTAACAGACTCAGGACGGCCAGTCTGCTGGAACAAGGCAGTGTCACTGCCACTCCCTGCAGAGTGGGGCGGAGGGCACACGGGGGAGGCTACATTTAGCATGTCACCGTCACAAGGTCGTCCTCTTTCAGAGGAGAGCTGACTTCTTTACAAAGTACTGACTTTCCAATTCCAGCCTCCGGGGCTGACACAAGCCAACGGCACAAAGGTGTCCCCCCATCTGACCCTCACCCCAAGCCCCTCTCTGGGCGGCTGCATGCTCCAGAGACACACGTAATTTCATTCTGTCTCCTGTCCAACAGCTGACATTAGAAGTTAATTAAATTGGTTGTCCATTGTACTCATCCACTTACAAAGTTAATGATATTCTGTTCCTGAATTAAAGAGCATTTTATAAAGCGAGCATGTGGAGGCAGGCGCTGCACACGGACGCTGAGCCCTGTCAGGACCCTGGTGCAGCGTCCCCAGTTAGGCTCTGCCTGTGAGCAAAGTGCCCATCAGCGCTCCCCCGCTGACTCCCCATGGGGTACACCTGGTGATGCGATGTGTCACCACAGAGATGAGCAGCTAAAGTACAAGACAGGTTAAAATGGACTCGAAGGGGTGCCTGTAGCTCAGTGGTTAGAGCACCGGCCATCAGCTCCGGGGCTGGTGGGTTCAAATCGGCCCGGGTCTACTAAACAAACAAACAAAAAGAACCAGGTGTTGTGGCAGGCGCCCGGGACTGCTAAACAAACAAACAAAAAAATAGTCAAGCGTTATAGAAAGCCTATAGTCCCAGCTACTAGGGAGATTGAGGCAAGAGAACCACTTGAACCCAAGAGTTTAAGGTTGCCGTGAGCTACAACACCACAGCACTCTACAGAGGGCAACAAAGTGAGATTCTGTCACTCAATAAAAATAAATAAATAAGTAAATAAATAAATAATAAATAAAGTGGCCTTGAAGACGGGCCATCCCCAGGAGTGAGCACCCTGAGGTGGCCGTGCAACTTCTCACCCTGCAACCCAGATGCTGCCTCACTGGGGACCCTGCTAGCAAAGCCACCAGACCAGCCTGGGGCACGATGGCTCTTTCTGAGAGGCTGCTCCCTTTCTCCACACGTCAGTGACCAGATGACCCGAGGCTGAGCTGGCTGTGTGACCAAGGGCCCTTCGAAAGCCCAGCACTGCATGCAGCAGAATCCACAGGTTGTCCCAAGGATGGTGTAAGTGGGAGGGGCACTCATGGTGGCGCCAGCACCCCACCAAGGCACAGCTGCATGAAACACGAGGGCTCTGGAGAGATGGTGTCCAGATTTAGACCCACTGAGGGTAAAGTGGCTTTAGATCCTTCAGAAACACCAGGATGGCCAAATCCAAGGGTCTGGAGTACAGGACAGAGGCACGGGTAGCCCAGGCAGGGGTCAGCATGTGGCCATGGGCTGCTGAGCTTGCCGGGAGGAATTCAAGCCAGAGAGAAGGGTAGGGCCCAGGATGGGCTGGACTGTCATTAAGGACAGGGTGGGGGGCAGGTAAGAAGACCAGCGGTTAGCGGGATGAGGTCACAACCAAGGGCAAGTGGCATCCGGAGGGTAATCAGGAGGAGGCTGTGACCACAGGTACCCAGTGCTGGGCCCTGGACCTCACCATGTGCAGAGCAGCAGTGACATGACAGCTGCCATCTGTCAACTCCACAGAGATTGTTACCTGTGAAACTCAAAACCACCTTTGCAGTTAGCTGCAGGGATAGTGCAGCTTCTCCCCCAGCTATGAGGATGGCACATATATAACAGTATAAAAAGCACCAGGGAATGGCACAGAACAATTAAATAAAAACAAAAGTGGGGGAAGAAAAGGTTGAAAGCAGAAGCTGCTGTGTGCGGAGGTCCATCCCAGAGGGGAGGGGACAGTCCTGCTGGTGAAGACGGGAGAGGCGCCCAAGCAGGAGAAGCAGCATAAGGATGAAACTCAGGGCTCTGTCAGGCTCCTGCCCCAATCTCCACTCTGTTCAACACACTATCTTGGACCATGCTTTCCAAAAGGTAAATCACTCCCGCTTTGCCTTATCTGATGCAGACAAAATGCAGGAAAAGTCAGCAAACTGCTCATGCAGTTAGGAGGTCCAGGTCCCCACCTCCAGTTGGGAGGTCCAGCTCGCAAAGCTGTGGGAGCAAGTGGGTCTGATGCAGGCACTCTAATCGCTTTAAATCTGCATCATGCCAGCACTCTCCTCTAAAAATGAGATTCTTTGGCAACATAGATGCTATTTTTCTATAACAAAAATTTTACACATACAAATAGAAAGTTTTAATAATGAGCAAAAAAGTCAGTCTTAAAATAACTAGTTTTAATTACAAAATGTATTAAGTTATATTTTTCCATGTTTAAATGATTACAAAAGTAAATCAATAAACTGTTATGCCAATTAAATTATGTTAAGAGTTTGCATTATAATTAAAACAGCTCTGACTTTTGTCTTCTAAAAATCATTAGCTTTTCAATTACAATTTCATTCTTATAAATGTTCTGGAGAAGTAGGTTTATAAGCATTATGGATAAAGGGTAATTAAAGTAAAAAGCACTTTCAGAGATAGCCAACACATAGTGTACAAAGTAGCTTCTGCCATCAGAACAGCTCTGGGCATATAAAGCACCAATAAAAGGCTTTAATTGATTTTTAAATTTCAATTATGCTGGGAAATTGCCATCTACTTCTGTTTCAAATAAGGTAACTTAGCTTGTGGTCCTCAGAGATGCTCACATAGCAGCACTCCTGCGGCCACAGGCCTGGGGCTGGGTCAGCCGCCTCCGCAGGCCCTGCCCCTCGATTTGTCCACGCCTCTCCCCGGGAATGACGACCTTGACTTGAAGCCGCAGTTTCACCTCTCACACCTGACCCGGCACCCACGCTCCTCCTCCATCCTCTGTGCCTCGTTCTCTTCCACATCTGCCTCTTGAACAGCACCCTGTGGGCTGTGCTTACTGTCTTCACATGAATAAAACTGTTTATTCACTTTCAATCTTAAAAGATATTTTTGCTGGATACAGAATTCTATGTTGACAGTTTTCTCCCAGGACACTGAAAGACAAATCGGGCTGTTTCTGCTGAAAAGTGAGCTGTCAGTTCAAAAGTTCCTCCTTATCTTAATCTTCCAAGGCAGCTTTTAAAATTTCCTCTTTGCTAGTGGTTTTCTGAAGTTTTATTATAACTTGCCTAGAGATTCACTGACATTCCTTTTTGAACGCTGAAGTCTTTCCTAACTTTGGAAAATTGTGATTTAGTCCTTCAACATGCCTTCTGACCACCTCCCTGCTTGCTGAGCCCCAGTGACTTGTGTTTGGCCCTCCACGCCTCTCACTTGCCTTCCCGCCCCCACCCTCCGTCTGTCCATGCTTCATTTTAGTGTTTTCTTATGGTCTATCTATAGTGCATCACCTCTACTTTCACCTCTACACTTACAGCTGACACACACCAGTACAGCCTCTGCTCCACCTCTAAGGCGGGGCCCCCACCCCTCGGCACAGAGCAGGGTCTGCACATGAGGATGCCCAGCCAAGCCTTTCTTTACATCGTGCACTACTGAATTTAAATCTCTAGGGAAAAACCTGCTCCCAAACCTTAAAACCTATAATCTACCTGAACATTTGACAACAGTCACCTGTTAATCAACACTGCCCACCGTGAACATCACCTCCACTATCATCCAGGCTGAAATGGACCCTTCCTCCATGCACCTGTCTGCTGAGAGAGAGCAGAGCAGGGGGCTGAGAACACAGTCTCACTGCGAAGTCCCACATCTGCCTTTTCCAGGCTTTGTGACCTCAACAAAGTGACTAAACTCTGTGCCTCAGTCCCATCCATGACCGGGGGCTGCTCTGAGCCCTGAGTGGGTGACACGCGTGTCCTATGGGGCAATGGCATCGGCTTCCCCACCAGGGAGTCACCACTCCGACCATGACCTTTCCGTGCAAGAGGGACAACAAGATATGGCCCAGATGTGCCCTGGCAGTGGCAGGGAGGGCTAAGGGAGCCAAGACGGCTTTGTACTTTCAAAGCAGAGAGATAGACGTCTCCCTCTAGGCCACGTTCACATCTCCACCCACGAGTCTGATGGGTCTACTTTGGGCCTGGGAGACCCCACTGCCCCAAAGAGGGCACTCCTGACAGAAAAGGCACCCACATACTCTATGTCACACGGAGGGAGCCAGCCACCTGATACTCCCAATGTTCTGAAAGAAAGACCTTTTCTTCCTTTCCTCCCGTCTGAGGCCAAATCATGAATAACCCTTACGGGAAAGGATATCCAGAGAAAGCTGTCTCCACTAATGGCCCCGTTATAAATTAGACCTCACTGACAAAGACCAAGGAGAAGTGACACCCATCAAGCCGTCACCACACTCTGTGCTCTGCACTCGGCCACTGCCAGCCCGGCCACGCACATCCATCATTCTCCACACAGAGACCTTGCCAAGAAACTGGTCTCCACAGGACAGAGACGGGCAGCATGGGCCGGGGCGGCTTTCCCCATGAGAAGAAGAAAGTGCCAGGGGCGGTCTGCAGGAAAGGAAAACCAAGAAGCCCCTCGGTGGAGCCTCGGCAGGTTGGGGGAGACAGTGCCGTGGAGGGTTGGCTGTGCCTCGGGCAGGCAGAGGCACAGGGACGAGAGCGTGCCTCAACGTCACCTCCCTCTGTGATGGGGCCCACGCTCCTGCTGGCTGCCTGGGGCTACAAGGAATTGGGGGAAGGTTGGGGGACAAGTTGGGGGATGTAAGGGCACCGTGGTTGGGGCTGAAGCAGAAGATAGTGGGGCCCAGGGAGTATCAGGACTCAGTGGGTGGCTGAGGGTCTCAGGAAGGAAGCTGAGACCCTGGGGATGCTGGTGCCCAGGGCCCATCAGGGATGGTGGGGTTGGCAGGAGAAAAAAGGGCTACGGGGTCCTAGAAGGGGCCACACCTCCAGGAGGGGCCAAAGTGAGGACAGGTCACCTAGGCTCCCCAGGGTGACCAGCAAGGAGGGACAGAGGACAAGTCAGACAAGAACTCCGGGTGAGCACAGGACACGGCTGTATCTGGCCAGTGTGGGACATGCAGCCGCAGGCTGACCTCCCCTGGGGCTGGCGGGCACAAAGCCGCACCCAACAGAAAGCTCAGGCCACATGATGTGGCAGATACTGACACGTGAGAAGGAAGTGAGCATGTGCCTGGGAGAGGGCCACCGAGGGGCGCAAAGCCACTCTAGAACCCAGTCAGATTCACGTAGGGAAGTTCCGGCCTATCAGTCCTGATTTTATCACAGGCTACGTGTCAGGAGTGCCCACATGGCCCACTCGGCGCCTCTGCCCACATGGCAGGAACGAGGCCGGGACCGGTCGAGCGCTCTGTGGGCTCGGCCCCATCCTTCACATTTTCCCGATTCACCATCTTGCTGACAGGGATCCTGGCACTGCACGAGCACACGAGGAAACCACGGTGTTGAAGGTCAGCGCTGGCACCCTGCAGGGTCCTCTGGGGTCTCCTTGAGAGCTGCTACCTCTGTTTTATAAATCAGTGTCCCTGTGTTCCCCCCGCCCCCCAGGAAGTGCTATCACCTAAACTCATCAGTGTAAAGGTGGAGGGCCACAGCCCAGCCACACCTGCTTCTCACGGCGCTCCTCCCCAGCTGCTCTCCAGCTGTCCTCCACCTCTCCAGGCCACAGCTTCCCTCCCTGTAATGCGGGGAAGGACAGCCAGTTTCTAAGTCTGCTTGGCAGTGCATATGCTCAGGGAGGGCCAGCTGTGGGGTGGCCATGAGTCAAACTCAGGTTTAAAGGTGGCCACAGAAATCAACCAAATTGTAGTGCTATGTGCAAGAGCTAAAGGACCCTGAGCTATTCAAAGGATGAGTAAAATGGGGAACGAGCTCTTAAATCCGACTGAAGAGAATAAAAACGTCAGGAGAAAGGACAAGCCCACTGACCCCGTGCAGGCTCCTGTTTGACTTGGGCAGAAACAGAACACTTTTTCACTGCCCTGATTACGTTTTAATCGAATCTCCAGCCCACTGTCTAAAATAAAGCCATTACAGCCAGCGATCCAGGGTTTCATCACTCCCCACTGAGCCGTAAAATCAATCACTTAACTTTTTATGACGTAACCTCTGAGAAGTGAAACAGTCGGAGGTGAAGAGCTCTGACGTGTTCTGTGGCCAGAAGAAGCCACCTGTCCAGCCCCACAGAGTACCCAGCTCCCCAGGGTGCCCAGCATCTCAGGGTATCCAGCCCTGGAGTGCACCCAGCTTCCCAGGGTCCCCAGCCACACAGGGTACCCAGCTCTCACATGGTGCCCAGTCCCACAGGGCACCCAGCCCCACATGGTACCCAACTCCGCTGGGCACTCAACTCCCCATGGCACCGGGCTCCCATAGGGAGCCCAGATCCCCAGGGTGCCCATCCCCACATGGCACCCAGCTCTCCTGGGTGCCCAGCCACACAAGGTACCCATCTCCCACATGGTGCCCAGTCCCACAGGGTGCCCTGCTCCCACAGAGCGTCCAGCCCCACAGGGCACCCAGCCCCAGAGGGTGCCTAGCTCCCCAGGGTACCCAGCTCCTATAGGGTACCCAGCTAGCTCCACAGGGTGCCCAACTCCCCTGGGCACCCAGCCCCACTGGGAGCCCAGCTCCCTAGGGCACCCAGTTCCCCAGGGCGCCCAGCCCCACAGGGTGCTCAGCTCCACAGGGCGCCCAGCACACTGGCAGTCACCAGCATGAGTCTGGACAGCAGCCACAGAAGACGTGAACGCAGATTGCTGAGACGCAGGGCCATTATCTCAGGCAATTGTGAGTCTCCTGTCCTTCCATCTACAGGAGACCAAGGATATTTAAACTGGGATCTGCCTTTGGGATTTTCAAAACTAAAGAGGGAGGCTGGGCAGGGGAAGCCGGGCAGGGGAAGCTGCAGGCACCATGTGAGGGGCCCAGCTGGGATGTAGAGTGTTGGCCTGCCCCCCAGGACCCACAAAGGCCTTCGGATGTGAGAGCATTCAAAAAACTGAATAACTTTATTTGATGTTACCTAGGAATAAGAAAAAAATAACAAATACTTGTAAAAGTTACACTTGAAAAATGTCCACTCCAACTTATGTTCAATGTACTTAGCAAAAAGGTCGAAGCTCCGGAATTTGCTGGATAAATAAATGTTGGTGAGGCGAGTGAACCGCCGGAGAATTGGCGCGTGGCAGCGAATGAATAACCTGCAAACGCCTCCCAAACCCCATTATTTCCCCTTTTCCAAGAGCCCAAGATTCATGTCCCCGCATGCCGCCAGTTCATTACCGAGAAGCATCATCCCTCTTCCGGCTGGCGCTGGGCAGCGCACGTGGCCCCTCGAGGACCCTTTGATGTTTAATTCCCCATCATCCGCTCCACTGAACAGCTTAATCTCTGCTTGTATGATCAATACTATATCAGTGTAAATTAAAATGACAATTTTAAAGTAATTAAGCCTGTTAATGCTCGATTCAAATGTCATTATTTGCACAAGGGATTGAGGAGAAATTACATCGTGTCCAGGGTGACAGGAAGATGTCTGAGCCCCCTCAGCCCCGCCGCCTGGTGCCACTGGAGGCCGCAGCAAAGCGGATTAACTTCTGCTTGGCCCTGCCAGGATGCCTATCCAATTTCCAAAGAGGATAACGCAATTTGATAAATTTAATTCCAGCTACAAACTCAATTATTGTGATAATAGATGAAAACTGGGAGGTGCCTCTAAACAGGGCCCACATTTTTAAAAATACACTTAACTCCAGAATGAGATTCAACGGTAATGGCTTGATTTGATTTGTTCTGTCTGTTTTGAAAACGCTTTAAATAATTATGATGGTTGGAAGAACAGCCAACATTTATTAAATAGCCCGGCTCTAACCCAGAATGGGCCACTGCTCAGCTGACATGGGTCGCAACAGAAACGCTCACTGCCCCACCTTGGGGGGCAGCACTGGTCAGGTACAGCAGCACCACGTCACAAGCGGGAGCCAGCAGATACAGCAGCCTCGCCAGCCTCTGCTGGGCCCTGGTCTTGTTCTGCTTTGCTCCGAAGCAGCACCCAGCCAGAGGGGGTGGGGGAATTAATAAAAAGAAAATTAAAGGGGAAACCACCTTCACCCTGATGTGACTCCTGAGCACTGCGTGTGCAGCAGACTCAAGTTGCCTCCAGAAAGCTGCACAGACACCTCCACCCGAGTCACTCCAGAAGGTCTGGCGGGGGGGGGCGGGGGGGGGCGGCGCCGCCGCGACTGGACACCTCTAAACGTTTGAGGTATAACCATCAAAGAGGA
>CAUYQV010035337.1:0-12516 GCA_963574575.1 Galagoides demidoff | reverse complement strand
CACAGTGAGTGGCACATTAAAGGTATTAATTTTGCAAAGCCCACTATTTGAGGGAAAGGCTTTTGTGTGCCTCCCTTTCTTTCTTTTTTCCTTCCCCTTCTTCTCTCTTCCTCTTCTCATTCTCTCCCCTCTCCTTCCCTTTCTTTCTTTTTTTTTTTTTTTTAGACAGAGCCTCAGGCTATCCCCCTGGGTAGAGTGCCATGGCATCACAGCTCTTAGCAACCTCCAACTCCTGGGCTCAAGCGAGTCTCCTGCCTTCGCCTTCCAAGTAGCTGGGACCACAGGCGCCTGCCAACAACGCCTGGCCATTTTTTGGTTGCAGCCATTATTGTTGTTTGGCAGGCCCGGGCTGGGGATTCGAACCTGCCACCTTAGGTGTACGTGGCTGGCGCCTCAGCCGATTGAGCCACAGGCGCCAAGACCCCTTCCTTTCTTATAAATGAAAAACATTGAGTGGGGCCAGTGCTCAAGCCTGTAAATCCTAGCACTTCGGGAGGCAGCAGAGGCAGGATTGCCGGAGGGCAGATTGGGATACAGTGAGACCTTATCTCTACAAAAATTGTTTTGAAAAATTAGCTGGGTATTGGTGACACATGCTGGTAGTATCAGCTATTCAGGAGGCTGAGGCCAGAGGATTGCTTGAGCCTGGGAGTTGGAGGTTACAGTGAGCTATGATGACATCCTTGTATTCTAGCCAGAGCAACAAAGCAAGATCCTGTCTCAAAACAAGGAAAAACCCAACAGTAAGTGATCACGTAGAAAACTGTATTTGAACGCTTGTGATCATGTTGTGAAACATTTGTAACCCAACAATAAGTGACTGTGTAAAAAATTCTATTTGAGGCAGGGTGAGGTGGCTCACGCCTTTTCTCCTAACACTCTGGGAGGCCAAGGCAGGTGGATTGCTTGATCTCAAGAGTTTGAGACCAGCCTGAGCAAAGAGCAAGACCCATCTGATGTGCTGGGGAAATAAAGAATGTGGAATTGATAAGAATTTTCTGAGAGGATGGGTAGAGAGGTACAAGAATAGACATACAGAAGGACCTGCATATGGACAAAAGGAGTCTGTTTGCTCTGGTAGGATTATCACATAGATTAAAGAAGGTTATTGAAGTACCCATAATACTTGGAAGAATAAGGAGCAGTACATCCATAGGGAGCATGGCATCCCAGAAAGGAATTTACAGACCTCAGGTGTCAGGAATTGTTCACTTTTGTTCAGTCTGATTAATATGTTTTTCTTTTTCTTTCTTTTTTTTTTTTTTTGAGATGGAGCCTCAAGCTATCCCCCTGGGTAGAGTGCCATGGCATCACAGCTCATAGCGACCTCCAACTCCTGGGCTCAAGCGAGTCTCCTGCCTCCGCCTCCCAAGTAGCTGGGACCACAGGCGCCCGCCACAATGCCCGGCCATTTTTTTTTGGTTGCAGCCATCATTGTTGTTTGGCGGGCCAGGGCTGGGGATTCGAACCCGCCACCTTAGGTGTACGTGACTGGCGCCTTAGCTGATTGAGCCACAGGCGCCGAGCCGATTAATGTTTTTCATGAAGACATTTAAAAACTGTAAATGATATGGAATGTTATAATTGCATCATTAATTATATATTAACTATAAAATGAAATTGTATCTACATATACTCTTTTCTTTTTTTTTTTGGAAACAGAGTCTCACTATGTCACCCTAGAGTGCTGTGGTGTCATAGCTCACAGCAACCTCTACTCTTGGGCTTAAGTGATTCTCTTGCTCAGCCTCTCAAGTAGCTGGGACTACAAGCACCCACCACAATACCTGGCTATTTTTCTGTTGCAGTTGTCATTGTTGCTTAGCTGGTCCAGGGCTGGGTTTGAACCCGCCAGCCTCCGTGTTTGTGGCCAGTGCCATAACCACTGTGCTACAGGTGCTGAGCCATACATATACTCTTAATTTTCTCACATAAGTGGGAATAAACAGTACTAGCTTTGGAGCCATAATATATTCATTAATTAAAAAATACTATCTAGGGTGGCACTTGTGGCTCAGTGAGTAGGGTGCTGGCTCCATACAACGAGGGTGGCAGGTTCAAACCCGGCCCTGGCCAAACTGCAACAAAAAAATAGCTGGGCATTGTGGCAGGTACCTGTAGTCCCAGAGATGTAGGGAGGCTGAGGCAAGAGAAGCACCCAAGCCCAGGAACTGGAGGTTGCTCTGTGCTGTGACATTATAGTACTCTACCGATGGGCAATAAAGTGAGACTCTGCCTCTAAAAAAAAAAAAAAAGCCAAGTATTGTGGCAGGCACCTGTAGTACCAGCTACTCAGGAGGCTGAGGCAAGGAGATCCCTTGAGTTCAGGAATTTGAGGTTGCTATGAGCCAGGAGTTAGACACACCATGGCACTCTAACCCAGGCTGACAAAGTGAGACTCTGTCTCAGATAAAATAAAATTGTATTCGAACGCTTATAATTAATCATATCTATTCATATAACTTGATCACAGTAATAATATATATAAAAGGAAATTACTCAAAGTCTCACTATCCTAGAAAATAAATTATTTGCATTTGCAAGCCTTGCTTCCCTGTCTTTGTCCATGCTCCAAACTGTATCCCTACAATGCTTTCCCATTGCTACAAAGTATATCATATTTATAATTTTTAATGGCTTTGAAATATTTAATTGATTGGGTTCTTGTAATTTACTTAATCATTTCCATATTGCTTGACATTTCTCTTCTTCTTCTTTTTTTTTTTGAAGCAGAGACTCAAACTTTGTTGCCCTCAGTAGAGTGCTGCTGCATCACAGCTCACAGCAACCTCAAACTCTTGGGCTCAAGCAATCCTCTTGTTTCATTCTCCCAAGTAGCTGGGACTCCAGGCTTCCACCACAATGACCGGCTATTTTTACATTTTTTTTTCCAGCTTTTGATGGGGGCTGGGTTTGAACCTGCCACCTCCAGCATATGGGGCCGGCGCCCTACTCCTTTGACCCACAGGGGCTGCCCTACCTGGCTATTTTTTTTTTTTTTTTTTTTTTTTGAGACAGGGCTTCAAGCTGTCACCCAGCAATCTCCAACTTCTGGGCTTAAGCGATTCTCTTGCCTCAGCCTCCCAAATAGCTGGGAACACAGGTGCACGCCACAACGCCCGGCTATTTCTTAGTTGTAGTTGTCATTGTTGTTTGGCAGGCCCGAGCTGGACTTGAACCTGCCAGCTCTGGTGTATGTAGCTGGTGCCCTAGCCACTTGAGCTACAGGCACCCACCTTGTCCGGCTACTTTTAAAGAGGAGGTCTCACTCTGGCTCAATCTGGTCTCCAACCTGTGAGCTCAAGCAATCCACTTGTCTTGGCCTCTCAGAGTGCTAGGATTACAGTCGTGAGGCACCGGACAGGGCTTGTTTGACATTTCTCTTGATAGGCAGAGTGATGCAGTGGAGAGAATGAAAAGTTGGAAAATATATCTTAGAGTGAATTTCTTATTCAGTGACCTTGGGCAAGTTATTTAACTTTCTGAAACTATTTCTTTGGATATTTTTAAAAAGCTGAGGCTTGTTTTTGTTTGTTTTCTGTTTTTTTCTCTGTTACAGACAGACCCAAG
The DNA here is from genome assembly GCA_963574575.1 of Galagoides demidoff. Lineage (NCBI taxonomy): Eukaryota > Metazoa > Chordata > Mammalia > Primates > Galagidae > Galagoides > Galagoides demidoff. The sequence continues at coordinate 8,946 of CAUYQV010035337.1, read as the reverse complement.
GAACCATCTCCCTATGTTAACCGGGCTCAGGTGCAGTGGCTCTTCATATGTCCCATTATAATGCACTGCAGCCTCAAACTCCTGGTCTCAATGATCCTCCTGCCTCAGCTTCCATAGTAGGTGTGCACTACTGTGCCTCGCTAAGAAGGTGAGCCTTTTGTTTTGTTTTGAGACAGAGTCTCGGTAGAGTGCTGTGGCGTCACAGCTCAAAGCAACCTCCAACTCCTGGGCTTAAATGATTCTCTCGCCTCAGCCTCCCAAGTAGCTAGGACTACAGGCGACTGTCACAATGCTCAGCTATTTTTTGTTGTAGTTGTCATTGTCTTTTAGCTGGGTCGGGTTTGAACCTGCCAACCTTGGTCTATGTGGCTGGTGCCATAACCACTGTGCTATGGACGCCAAGCCAGAAGGTGAGTTTTAACAGGGATTATGCTTTTCCTCTTGATACAGGATTCCATCACTCAGGGCTGGACAGGGAGTCCCCCATTCTCTAGGCCCTGGTGAACTCAGAGGTCAGACCCGCATATCCAGGCACAAGCAGACTATCTTCTTTGGGACACACCCTCTGGGCTCTGATAAGATCATGAACAAAGTGGCCTGTGATGGTATTTGGGTGGTTCCACCTTGGGTAGGAGCACACATCCTAATCCCTTCGCAGGGACAAAGACTGTGAAGGACCAGCTGCAGCCATGCGTAATCCCCTAGACTTAAAACCCTTAGATAAAAGAGCCTAAGTGGAGAGTCTAAAGAGAGTTCTTCAGTTCTTTCCCCCTTCCAGAAGCTCTGGTGCTTTTTACTTCTTCTAATAAAAGTCCTGTCTTACCACTGATCTGTGGTCCGTGGGTTCATTCTTCGAATCCGTGAGACCAAGGACCTACTGGAGAGTGAAATTCTGGTATCACTCCGAGATGGAGGTGATTTATATAAAAAAATTTGGATACTCAATAAAAAGCCATAACTTCAATATCTGGAATTGCAAATAGGTCGCATGATAAATACCTTCTACACCTTTTACACATAAAGCCCACTTAATCTTCTGTGCTATTTCCTTAGGATGAACTCTCATGAATGGGATTACATTTTTATAGCATTTAGAAACACATCTCAAATTGCTTTTCTTTCTTTTTTTTTGAGACAGGAGCCTCAAGCTGTCCCCCCTGGGTAAAGTGCTGTGGCATCACAGTTCACAGCAACCTCCAATTCCTGTCTCAGCCTCCTGAGTAGTTGGGACCACAGGCGCCCCACCACAACGCCTGGCTATTTTTTGGTTGTGGCCGTCATTGTTGTTTGACGGGCCTGGGCTGGATTTGAACCCGCCACCTTGGGCGTACGTGGCTGGCGCCTTAGCCACCTGAGCCACAGGCACCGAGCCTCAAATTCCTTTTCAAAAAGTTTCCTTCTGTTACACAGCTACTAACAATGAAGTGCACCACACATTGCATCATAGTCCCTTTATGTTCCCCATACACATATTAAGTGAAACCTTTGTAATTGTTTTAATTTTCTTTCTGTGAAGTTCAAACATTTTCCCTGTTTTACTAGTAAGACTCTCCAGCCAGTAGACAGCTCAGGCAGCCACGTGGACTGCAGGCCGCGTTTGTGGACTACATCTCCCAAGGTGCTCAGCGGGCGCGCTGACAGGAAGTGGCCGGAGCATCGCCCGCCTCCACGCCAAGGCGAAGAGGTTCTATCCGGGGCCTTGGCGCTTCTCTTTCCTTTCGCGCCGGTTGCCGCTGCGGAGCACGGCGGGTCCATGTGCGCAGTGAGTGGCCCTATTCCTGGCCCAGTAAGCACTTGAGCTCCTGGTTTGACCGAGTCCGCGCCGCGATGGACCCCAACACCATTATCGAGGCCCTGCGGGGCACCATGGACCCAGCCCTGCGTGAGGCCGCGGAGCGCCAGCTCAATGAAGTAAGGACGCCGGGCTGGCGGTGGTGGCGGGCGGGCAGACAGACCGTGGCAGGCCGAGCCCCGGGGCCTGGCCAGAGGCGCTGACGGCGTCGCTGGGGGCCCAGCTGGAGGGGTGGAGCGCAGATCTGTCGGCGAGTGCCACGCCGGGGAGCCTCAGCGCGGTGTGGCGGCGGTGGTGGCCGCGGATGCTGCCCGTGCGTCGGGTCCTGAGCTGGGCCTCCGGCTGCGGTCGAAGCATGAGGAACTGGCTGAGGCGAGGCAGGCGTGACGGGCTGGACACATGGCCGGCTCGGGTGGCCGGCAGCTCTCTGGCTCTTTCCTAGCTTGTTCCTCGCGCCCAGGAGGGGGCGAAACTCACTGGGAGGTTTTTCAAGACAGTTCAAGACCAGTCTCGCCGGCGCCGGGTCTGGAGGGGCTCCTGGGAATGCAGACTGGTCCATTGGGGGCTGCGCTTGTCAGCCTTGTCACTTAGCTGGGTTAATCAGTGACCTGTCTCTCGGGCACAACTTCCTCCTCTCCGAGTGAGCTGTTTTGGGAAAGCTTTTCAGGGGAAAGTCAGCGCCTCTTTGGCAGAGCAAGGGTAGTAGTACGGGGATACTCACAGGAGTCCGATCTTTGCTTTTCTACTGTCATAATGCCTCAGTTGCGAAAGGGTCAGGTGAAGTGCACCTTTCTAGTGAAATCAACACCACTGATTTCTTAAGTGACCTTGGGCTAGTCGTTTAACCTCTTAATCCTGAGTTTCCCATTCATAAAATTACGCCATTAAGCTTGCCGTGACAGTCAAGAGAGATAATGTAAGTCTGAGTGCCTTGAAACGTGCCAAGCTCCTTCTCAATTCAGATTATTGCACTCACTAAGGGTTAGTTTCTTTTTACACTGTGTTTTTGGGTGACCACCCCTTGAAAAACAGCTTTATTATGCGGATATTTTTTTTTAAAATTTTTTTATTGAATGATAACTATGTACATTAATACACTTCTGGGGTACAGTGTGGGGTTTTCACATGCAATCTGAAATACTTCCATCAAACTGATCAACACAGCCTTCATGTCATTCTCTCAGTTATAGTTTTAAAACATTCTGGTTCTACTCTTAGAGAGTTTCACTTGTACCCCTGTAAGATATATCTCAAAAATGGCCCCTCCAATCCCCCTCCCTCCACCCATTCCCCCACCCTTCTCCCTCCCATTATGCGGGTATTTTATTGTATTCAGCATCATTTTTCGCTTTTAAATTTTTGCAGTTTTATATATTAATGATGAGTATTTTAAAGCCGCCTTAAAAGGGCTGCAGTTAACTTCTATGCCAGTTAATAACTGTCTTTAGAGTACTACTGAATCTGCCAGCTTTGGTGAGGTTTAGTGTACATTTTTTTAACTTTACAATAGAAATTCAGTTATTTTATTCTTCTCTTAGCTAGTAGGTAAAGAATTTTAAAACATTATGTTTGTATATTACCAGAAATAGCAGACATATTACTAATAGTACATATTCAGTATATAGTGATGTTCTGAAGATCCCTGCCCTCTTGGAACTTCACAGTTCAAGAAGACCACCCACTGAGTTTAGACACATTTAAATGTAAAATTATTTAAAAATAAAAAGTTGATTCAATTTTATATGTATGTGGAGACCATTATACTAAGACTGATGGTTACAGGGTCAAATTCTTAGACTCAGAGTCACCTTGGGAGGAGCTTTCATTTCTTCGGGATATAAAATTGAGTTGAAACAAATGCATACTTTGAGACATTAGTAACCATGGAGAGAGTTCTGGATTACTTTTGATTTGTTTTGTGATAGACATGGGTTAAGATGAACATTATTTTGCTTATGGAGTATTAATGCAGTTCTAAGTCTAGAACACTTGAAAGTTTAGTCATGGTGATTTGTATCATGACTTTGCTCTAATAGCACATTATTTTGACTAAATATACCTGTATGTAATTATTTTTAAAAAATTACTGCTTGAAGGAGTTTTTTCCCTTAATATGAAAATTGGATAAATGATACTTCCTGAAATATGAAATTCATTTATTCATCAAGCAGGTATTGTATGTCTAGTTATACATACATCTTAAAATACAGACCTGGAGTATTTCTTTTTTTTTCTTTTTCGTTTTTTTAGAGACAGTCTCACTTTATTGCCCTCAGTAGAGTGCTGTAGCATCAACAGCTCACAGTAACTTCCAACTCCTGGGCTTAGGCTATTCTCTTACCTCAGCCTCCCAAGTAGCTGGGACTACAGGTGCCAGCCAGAACGCCTGGCTATTTTTTTGTTGCAAGTGGCCGGGGCAGGTTAGAACCCGCCACCCTCAGTTATATGGGGCCGGAGTTCTACCCACTGAACCCCAGGCGCTTCCCTGGAGTAAGCATTTCACAGGCTAGTGTTTGGAAGAGAAATGATCAAAATAGTATTCAAAGCCTTTTTTACTTAATCATTCAGTTTGTGTTTTGGAATACTATGGGACAGTGAACACTGCTTATCTTTTTTGTCAAAATGTATTATTTGGACTGTATTTCTGTGATTATTAGCTGTTTACAGTTTGTGAATTTCTTTCAATTATTGCACACCTGTATTTTTAGTAATTTTTCTAAGGTAACTTTTCTATTAGAATATTTATTCTCATCCTTAATCTTTATTTCGTTTTAACACAGTGCTTTTTCCCTCCCTTCTTCCATCTGTTTTGACTTTCTTGTGGCAGAACTTTCGTTGGGGAAACAGATTCCAGATAAGTCTTAAACATAGTACGGATGAGGAAGTAACATTTTATTTCTGGGAGGCTCGTGCTTTGGAGAAGATAGATAAAAGAATCATTCTGTGATGTTTCCTATTTCAGTGAAGCTGTGTTTTGGTTTGTTTAGTTAAAAAGATCACTGATACTTGAATGAATCTCTAGGCTAAGTGAAGTAATAACTGACTCTGTAAAAATGGTCAATGTTTAAAAAGTATTAATGATGTAGATAGCTTCAAAACAAAACAGTGCTCCTGCTTCAGAGCCTTTGTACTTAATTGTTATTAATATATATGCTTAGAACTCAGTAATTTCCCTGATTGTTCTCTAACTTCCTTCTATCCCTGTTCTAATGTCTCCTTATCATTAAAGAATTCCCTGACTGCCATATTCCCTCTCTCCCTTCATTTGTTTATTTTTCTCTATAGCAGTGATATATCATGCTTATTTTACCAATTTTTAAACAGATTATTATTATTATTATTATTTGAGACAGAGTCTCAAGCTGTCGCCCTGGGTAGAGTGCCATGGCGTCATAGCTCACAGTAACCTCAAACTCTCGGGCTTAAGTGATTTTCTTGCCTCAGCCTCTCAGTCCCAGGTAGATGGGACTATAGGTACCTGCCACAACGCCTGGCTATTTTTTTTTGTTTGTTTTGGTTGCAATTGTCATTGTTGCTTTAGCTGGCTCAGGCCAGGTTTGAACCCACCAGCCTCGTGTATGTGGCTGGCGCCCGACCTATGAGTCACGGGCACTGCTGAACAAGTTATTTTAGAAATGGGAGTCTTGCTGTGTTGCCTAGGCTGGAATGTAGTGGCTGTTCACAGACCTCAAGTCATCCTCCTGCCTCTGTCTACTGATTAGCTAGCATATTTGTTCTCCCACCATAATTTTAAGTTTCATGAGGTCAGGAACTTTTGTTACTATTATTCCTTGATTTGCTGATGTTAGAGTTAATTTGCTGACTTCCTACTGTTATACTAGGGAATAATAGAGGCTCTAGTACTGACACCACTCCCACCTAACGGATTTTTTTTTTTTATTAGATATAGGTAAAATTAAGAAAATTCCATTATGCCCTTAGGGATCACAGTGAGGACTGTCTTTCTGGAAGGTATTTTCAGGATACATTTTACTTACTGTTCCTCACTGACTTACTTGATAATGTGCTGGTATTTTGATGCCTTTCTTTTTGTTTTTTGGACCACTATTATAACTTTGGCTCCCATTGTTGTTTCTCAATCTTCCTATACAAACTTTGCGTTGAAGATGGAGAAAGCAATTGAAAGGTTCAAATGAGGCCAGGCATGGTGTCTCATACCTGTAATCCCAGCACTTTGAGAGGCTAAGGTGGGCAGATGAGTCTGAGACCAGCCTGAGCTAAAGTGAGACCCTATCTCTAAAAATACCTGGGTGTTGGGGTGGACGCCTTTAGTCCCAGCTACTTGGGAGGCTCAGGCAAGAGAATTGCTTGAGCCCAAGAGTTTGAGGTTGCTGTGAACTGTGACGCCATGATACCATATGGAGGACAACATAGTAAGACTATCTGAAAAATAGAAAAAAAAGAAAGGTTCAAATGTTGTTGGAAATGGAATTGAAGGCCCCTTAGCTATTTTATTGTTGTAAACTAGCTGAGTGATCTTGGGAAAGTTATTTAACTTCTAAGTGCCAGATTCCTTATGTGTATAATGAACATAGTACTGATATCTTATCTCATTGTATTATGTGTGTTGAGTGATGTGACGCATGTAAAAAAATTTGGGAAAGTGTTTGGCCTCTACTAAGTCCTCCATATTATTTTGAGCTACTGCTTAACAGTAGATTAACAAATTGGAGTTTGTTTCCTACTTCAGTCTACTGTTTAAGTAGTTGTGTATCTCAGTGAAGAATAATGCTTTGGGCCAGGCCTGTAATCTTAGCACTCTTGGAGGTCTAGGTGGGAGGATCCCTTGAGCTGGTCCAAAAGCAGGCTAAGAGTGAGATCCCATCTTTACTAAAAATAGAAAATTAGCCACACACTGTGATGGGTAGGTACCTGTAATTCCAGTTACTTAGGAGGCTGAGGCAGGAGGATGGCTTGAGCCCAGGAGTTTGAGGTAGCTATGAGTTAGGCTGATGCCATGGCTTTGCAGCCCAGGCAATAGAGGGAGACTTTGTCTCCCCCCAAAATAATAATAAATAAAAAAAAATTTTTAAAGTGAGGCTTTGGGCTCAGCGCCAGCCACATATGCCAAGACTGGCAGGTTCGAACCCAGCCCAGGCCTGCTAAACAACGACAACTACAACAAAAAAAAAACAGGTGGGTGCCTGTAGTCCCAGCTACTTGGGAGGCTGAGGCAAGAGAATTGCTTAAGCCCAAGACTTTGAGGTCGCTGTGGGCAGTGAGGCTATGGGACTCTACCCAGGGCGACATAATAAGACTGTCTCCAAAAAAAAAAATGAGGCTTTGGACACTGAGATTAGTAGTAGGTAGCATTATCATCACATGAGAGTTGGCACAATTATAAGCACAGTGCCTGGAGTGTAATAGGCTCTCAGTAAATGTTTGTTGAATGAAGAAAGAAATAAGTAAGAACATGAATAATTGAGATGTTAAGAATACTCATCATTGGCTCTGCGCCTGTGGCTCAAGTGGCTAAGGCGCCAGCCACATACACCTAAGGTGGCGGGTTCAAATTCAGCCCAGGCCCGCCAAACAACAATGCAAACAACAGTGATGGCTGCAACTAAAAAAAAAAAATAGCCAGGGGTTTTGTTGGGCACCTGTGGTCCCAGCTACTTGGGAGGCAGAGGCAGGAGACTTTTCTTGAGCCCAGGAGTTGGAGGTTGCTGTGAGCTGTGATGCCATGGCTCTACTCAAGGGGACAGCTTGAGGCTCTGTCTCAAAAAAAAAGAATACTCAGCATTTAACTTTTAAAAAGATTTGTGTTAAGGCTGGGTATCTGTCTCTTTAATTAAATGCTGTGCTTTTGGGATTGACTTGTATATATTTAGAAATGACATTTTTTAAAAGGTATTTTGTTTAGGTAATTTAAAATATGTGACATTTTTACTATTCATTCACTCAATAAACAATTGAATGTTTATTATGTTCCAGAGACTATTTGGTCTTGGGGATACAAAGACTGCCCTATATCCTACACATGTACACACATATACATGCAGAAATACTTGTTTCTTCATTTGTAATATAAAGATAAAACCTCAGAAGATTTTTGGCAGATTCTGGTAATAGTAATCACTTGGCCTTCTTTCTGCTTTAGCTGACAAGTGTTCTTCTATGGAAACCTTTCTGTATGCAACTCTTTATTCATACTGCTTAAGCTCTCTGCTAAGCTCTTACCACCTACAACTGAAATTTTCCTATCTTTAAATCTCATCAAGCCCTTCTTAAATGCAGTTTTTTCCAGGAAGGTTTTCCCCATATTCCAGCTTGTGTTGACCTTTCCCTACTTTAATCTTTGGTGGTACTGTGTTAATGTACAACTAACACCTAACCTTACATTTTATTTTACATATTTTAATTAATTAATTTCTGAGACAGAATCTTACTCTGTTGCTTAGGCTAGAGTGTCATAGTGTCAGACTACCTTAAAACAATCTCAAACTCTTGGGTTCAAGTGATCCTCCTGCCTCTGCTTCCCTAGTAGCTGGGACTACAAGTACCCACCACAGTGCCAGCTATTTTTTTCTATTTTTGGTAGAAACAGGGTCTCCTCTTGCTCAGGCAATTCTCTACTTCAGACATTCCTCCTGCCTTGCCTCCAGAATGCTAGGGTTACAGGCTTGAGGCACTATACCCTGCCACTCATTTTAATTTTATTCGAAGGAGGTGATTGTTAACCTTCTACTATAAAGAAATCACTGATTTTGAACTTATTTAGCTCTAATGGGAATAAAATCTATTTAATCAAATAGATCAAAGTCTATTTTTTTTTAAGCTCTGGAAGTTAGAGAAGAGTTGACACTTTAAAACATATTTGAGAAAACAGTGAGTTCCTATAATATGGAGATACTATCCTTGATTGTGAGTATCTAACACTGTTCACAAGAGAAAGTTCCAGCTCTTGTGAAGCTTACATTTGAAATGAAGTTTTGAAGGTAATGCTAAGAAATTTCTTTTTTTGAGACGGAGCCTCAAGCTATCCCCCTGGGTAGAGTGTCATGGCATCACAGCTCATAGCAACCTCTAACTCCTGGGCTCAAGCGAGTCTCCTGCCTCCGCCTCCCAAGTAGCTGGGACCACAGGCGCCCGCTACAACGCCTGGCCATTTTTTGGTTGCAGCCGTCATTGTT
>CAUYQV010035332.1:0-15352 GCA_963574575.1 Galagoides demidoff | reverse complement strand
TCACCAGTTCTTTAACTTTACCGGCATCATCATTTTTGCTCAGAATACACACCCACTTCCATTGGGGCCTTCAAATCCTATCCACCCTCAAGGTGAACCCACATTCCATTTCCTGCATGGAGCTGCTGCTATCTTCCCAGTTGGGTATTTCCCTGCATCCTCTCTTTTTCTGTTGCCCTCAGTAGAGTGCTGTGGAGTCACAGCTCACAGCAACCTCAAACTCTCGGGCTCAAACAATCATCTTGCCTCAGCCTCCTGAGTAGCTGGGACTACAGGTGCCCACCACAATGCCCAGCTATTTTTAGAAATGGGGTCTTGGTCTTGCTCAGGGTGGTCTCGAACTCCTGAGCCCAGGTAATCCACCTGCTTCGGCCTCCCAGAGTGCTAAGATGACAGGCATGACCCCCCTCACTCTCTCTTAAACACTGGAACTCTGTGGGTCCTTCTCTTGGGACCATTATCTGATACTGCATAGTGTCACAGCTATACTCTTTGAAATAATGTAAAGAGGTTTATCCTGAGCCAGATTTGAGGACCATGACCCGGACCCAAGAAACCTTGATCAAGTGGCCTTGCTGTGGTTTCAGTATGGTTTTATTCATTTCAGGGAGACAAGTATTATAAGTAAACTCATAAATCAACACCTGGAAGGCACACATTGGTTTGGCCTGAAAAGGTGGGACATCTCAAAGTGGGGGGGTCCACAGGTTATAGGTGGGTTTACAGATTTTTCAGTTGACAATTGGCTGAAAGAGTTAGGCTCTGTCCTAACTCCACCATAATAGACCAGGGGCCAGCAAAGAGGAACACTTGAGTTAAGATAAAGGTCTGTCAGTCAGAGACACTACAGGATGTATGCCCAGACTCAAGTGGTTTGTTGTATATATATCAGGTCTTAGGCCTGATAATGAGTCACAAAAGACATCTCTAAGAAGGTTGGGCGGGGGGGATAGGATAAGGCATGTCTGATCTCCTTTCTCATGGCTAGCACCTCAGTTTTAGGGGATCCTCTTGGCCAAGAGGGGGACCAGTCAGTCAGCCACTAGGGGGGAGCCTTAAGATTTTATTTTAGGCTCAGCGCCTGTGGCTCAAGCGGCTAAGGTGCCAGCCACATACACCTAAGGTGGCGGGTTCAAATCCAGCCTGGGCCCGCCAAACAGTAATAATGTCTGCAACCAAAAAATAGCCAGGTGTTGTGGCGGGCGCCTGTGGTCCCAGCTACTTGGGAGGCTGAGACAGGAGACTCACTTAAGCCCAGGAGTTGGAGGTTGCTGTGAGCAGTGAAGCCAGAGCACTCTACCCAGGGGGACAGCTTGAGGCTCTGTCTCAAAAAAAAAAAAAAAAGATTTTATTTTAGTTTACAGTAGTACATTCTTTTTTTTTGTTTGGGGGGTCTTTTATTGATGTATCATAGTTATACATATTTTGGAGTGTATATTTTGACTCATTGATACAACATGTAATGATTTTTTTTTTTTTGAGACAGAGCCCCAAGCTGTCCCCCTGGGTAGAGTGCTGTAGCATCACACCTCACAGCAACCTCCAACACCTGGGCTCAAGCAATTCTCCTGCCTCTGCCTCCCGAGTAGCTGGGATCACAGGCACCCACCACAACGCCTGGCTATTTTTTGGTTGCAGCCGTCATTGTTGTTTGGTGGGCCTGGGCTGGATTTGAACCTGCCACCTTAGGTGTATGTGGCTGGTGCCTTAGCCACTTGAGCCACAGGCATGGAGCCCGTGTAATGATTTAAATCAGGGTACTTGGGATATCTGACATCTCAAACACTTATCTTCTCTTTGCATTGGGACTACATAATAGTATGTTCTAGATATTTATTCTTTTTTTTTTTTTTTTTGCAGTTTTTGGCCAGGGCTGGGTTTGAACTCACCACCTCCAGCATATGGGGTTGGCGCCCTACCCCTTTGAGCCACAGGGGGTGCCCCCTAGACCTTTATTCTTTTACTTTATGTCTTTCACCAGTGGGTAAACTCTAGTGCTAGATACATTATATTCATCTTCATGTGGATGCCCAACACTGGGCTTTTGCCATATTAGGTGTTGAGCAGAACCCTTATTGAAAGAAGAGGAATTTCGTTCTTTGTCATAGCTCAACTTAAATATAAGTTCTTCCAGCAGGTATTCATGAAGGCCCCCACTACCCCAAGTTGGGTGAGGTGCCCCTCTTGGTCCTCCTAGACCTTGCATTCTTCTCACTGTAGGGCCTGTGACACATACTTGGATGCCTGTTCTCTGCTTTCTCCCCTACTAGATGACAAGCTCCTTGGGGAAACAGACAATGCCTATTTGGTCTCCAGTGCTTGTACTGTATATGGCAGACCACAGGAGCTCAGTAACTCTTTGGTGAAGAAGAGATAGATGAAGGAGATACGTAGGTACATGCATGGAAACAGGGAGGGAGAGAGGATTAAAGATGGACTTTGAGAGTCCTTTATGCCCTAATATTTTATGACTACAGAGCTTTGAGCCCTCCCCCTTTTTTTTTTTGAGGGAAAAGAATCTAAAGTATTTGAAACACCAGACAGTGATCCCAGGAGGTTCAGGTGGTGATTTTCCTTCTAACACACATTGTTTCTGGAGGAGGAGGGGGTGTCTGCTCCTCCCATTCTTTGGGGGAATTTTCATGTTCCCTGGGCTAAGCCTGGCCCAGAACTTGGCAAGATCTCTGGGGCGTTCATTTTTGTCACCCAGCCCGGGTAGGAGGGTGGATGGGTGGGAGGGGAACTGTTTTGGGAAAGAGTGTTGGGGAGTGTTTATGTGTGTGATGAGTCAGGGCCACGGGAGCCTTCCTCTCTGCTCGGCTCACTGTGGGGGTAGCTCTCACCAGTTGACGGTGGAGGGTGGAGGATCACCAACTGTCTTTGGAAAGTTTGGAAAGTTTTCTTAGTCACTCCTTACACCATGTCAGCTGGAGTTTTATGTAACAAACAGAGGTCTGATGGCGTCAGGATGGCTGCTCTGCTTTTGGGCAGCAGCTCTCACCACCCCCCCTCCCTCTCCAGCCACCAGAGCCTGGTGACCCACCTGCCCTGCTCTTAAGAAGCAGCACTGGAGGGCTAATGGCCATTGATGTCTGATTCCTACTAGAAAGGAGCCCAAGCTCAACACCCTCTAGGGGAGTTCCATTTCCCTCCTGGCATCCAAAATCAGATGGGGAGAAAGAACCAGGCCCCTCAAGCTCCCCAGGATTCCTGTGCCAAGGTGGGTTTGACCCACGTCCCTTCCAGTGGTGCAAGCAAAGGTGTCCTGTCTCTTCCTCTTATCTCCTCACTCTCTAGGCAGCCAGAGATGCATCATTGGGTTTCCTGCCTCTGACTCCTAAACCAATTTGCCTATCACAACCCAAGTCCTGTCAGTAACACATCTAGATAAGACCTGAAATGATGAGTGTGTGGTTATGTGTGCACCTGTGCGTGTAAATGGAGAGGGGTACATGCACAGAAGGAGGGAAGGGAGAGGAGCAGCTCCGGGTCCCGGAGTGAGGATGCTGGTGACTCACCTGGCTGAGGGAACTGGGCCACCAGGTCTGCAGAGAAGCAGCAGCAAGACCCGGAGTCTGAGCCTCCCAGACAGCCTCTTGCAGGCAGCCCAGGGCATCCTGGGGAAGCGTGGGCTTGCCCTCCTTTGTTACGTGCAGGGAGGGAAGTGTTTTTTCTTGTGCTCAGGCCCCAGGAGCTGGGGCAGTAAGCTTTGGAAGAGATAAGACGGGAAACGGCTTTGCTGGCAGGCAGAGTGCTAAGGAGCAGCGTCATTGGAGCAGATGCCCAGACACTTCCCAGAATGAGGAACGGATACATTGGGAAATCCAGCTGGGAAGTCGGGATGACTCTCCTGACAGTGAGAGTGGCTGCCCTGACCCAGTGGCCCAGAAAGGAGCAGCACTCCCAGACAGAGAGCTAAGAATCAGGCTTCAGTCAACAGGCACGGACTGAATGGCAGGAGTGGAGCCTAGCAAGGAGATGCAGGGAGCACAGTAGCTGGTTTCCGGGACCTTCCAGCCCAGGGTTACAGCTCTGGCCCTTCCTCAACACCAGGAAGCTCCATGGGGGCCCAAGGCCTCCCTGAGGCCACATGGGGAAAGCAGAGGAAGGACCACCGGGGGCTTGAGATTGAGTGGGACAAGCTGAGAAAAAGAGCAGGGTGGGGGAATGGGGGGAGGTTGAGAGAAAGGCCTGAAGTGTCATTCCCATCCCCAGACAGCTGAGCCACCGGGACAGGGTAGGGAGAGGAGAGATCAGAGTAGGACATGCTTCCAGTTGCTCCCCTGACTGGGGCCTGGGGGCAGGGTGACACCTGCCAGGACATTCTTGGTCATCCCATAGGGCTGATAGTCCAAGCTGAGTAGAGGCTGGAGCTGCCCCTGAACCCAGGGAGGAGGGAGGAATGGAGGAGGGTGGAAGGGAGGAGGGAGGGAAGAAGAGAGGGAGGGAAGAAGAGAGGGAGGAGAGAAGGAAGGAAGTAGAGAATGAAGGGAGGGAGGGAGGGAAGAAGGGAGGAAGGAAGGAGGGAAAGAAAGAAGGAAGGAAGGAGTGAAGGGAGGAAGGAAGGAGAGAAGGAAAGAAGGGAGGAAGGAAGGAAGAGAGGGAGGGAGGAAGAAGGAAGGAAAGAAAGAAGGAGGGAAGGAGGGAGGGAGGGAAGAAAGGAAGGAGGAAGGAAGGAGGTGGAAGGGAGAAAAGGAAGGAAGGAAGGAAAGAAGGAAAGAAAGAACGGTAGAGGGCTAGGAAAAAAAGGAGAAAGAACAAAAGTTTGCCAGTGCAGGTGGCAGGCAGGGGCAGCGGTGCAGGGGGCCAGAGGCTGGGGCCCTGGGTGAAGGCAGGGTTAAGCTCTGTCTGAATTCCTGCTGTGGCCTTCTGTTTCTGGCTTGTGCTATGGCCCCATAGGCTCTATTCCCCCCCTCACAGGTTGAGCCCCAAGACCCTGGAATTTCATGCCCTTCCACATCCTCCTGCCTTATCCCCACAGTGTTGGGACATTTCTTGTTGTTTCCAATAGATTATTTAGGGTTTGGGGAAAGTGCCAAATGACCTAGCACTTATCTGCAATCTGTGTTCACTTTGCCCTATCCTTGGCTTGGATCTGCTCATGTGATTGATCACTAAGGGCAAGGTCTCCCTTCCTCAGCCTGCAGCTGTCTCACCCTCTTTCTGAACCTCAGGAGCCACAGATTCTGCCACGATGTCTCAGCAGCACTGCTGAACTTCCTCTCCTCACTGCTTGGGTCCTGAGAGGCTCTGCTCACAGCTATTAGAACCATGTTGCCTGAACTGGATACTGGACCCTACTACGTAACAGTGGCATGACCCCAATCAAGTCATTGAATGTCTCTGTCCCCACTTCTAAAGAGAAGACTAGCAATAGTCCTCCCCATGAGTGCCAGGTGTGCAGACTGGGAGAGATGGTGCATGGGACAGCATCTGTGTTCTGTGGCTCACCACATGATCAGCCCTCGGGAAATGTTAGCTCTTGCTTTTTATATATAACTGGCCCCACATATATAATCTTAATTGCCCCAAACACAGACAGTGTGTTCCAGTGATGCTGGCCTCCTCCTTCCTGTACCAAGAACAGCCCATACTCAGCCCCAGTTTCATGCCCATAAATGTCCTCCCACCTGCTGTGCAGCTACCCACACTCCCCCATCCCAGGGCCCAGAGAAAGTGCCGCCTCCTTCCCAAAGCCTTCCCTGATCATCCCAGCCCACACACATCTCTTCCTCCCTTGCCTCCTGTGCTTCCAGCCACTGCCTGGAAATCTGACATTTAAGTCACAAAATACAGGGTCTGGAAGAGTCCTTAGGAATGACCTCTGTCTGTTGCTCTTGGCCCAGAATGGTTGATCATCAGCAACATGTGGTTAGGACGTCCCACAGGGCACACGGAGACCTGGCCACCTGGCCACTGCACTGCCGCTGAGCCTCAGAGTCCTTCCCAACACTGTGCTGGGGGCAGTCAGTCTAATCAGCCAGACGTGCCACTGCCAGCTGTAAGGCAGACGATGAGGAGTTATCTGTCACTCAGCTGGAGGTGGCACCTTTTTGAGGTGCAGAGGCCTGCTTCAGGCCCAAGGCATTTGCTGGAACTCTGGTCTTGCCTCGGTTTAGGGCTCCTTACACCCTACAGGTGCGAGCCACCGTGCCTGGCCTCTTCGTCTTCTGATTATTCTCTGCCTCTTAGTCTTGCCATCCCAATTGCAGCTGTGATATTTGGGAGGGAGTCTTCCCCAGTCCTGGGCATGAGATAGGACACTTCTCATGCTCATCTGCTCATTGACTGGCCGGGGCTTCCTCTGGTTTCTCTAACTTGTCTTCAGAACTCAATCAAAGGGGCTGAGGAATTGGGCTTGTGAGATGGCTCCATCTCTCTGCTGCCCAGGGGTTTGCCTGGCCCTCTTCTCTGTACAGGGCAGATGTGGGTCCTCTGATCCCTTAAAAGATGAGACATGCTCTGGACATCAGAGGCATGGGAAGGCCACCTTCGTCCTGTGGTTCATCTGCCTGGACTCCTCAGGAGGACTTCCTCCTCCAGGCCTGAATCGCCACCCACTTAGCGGAGGACCCTGGGAATGGAAAGGAGCGGAGAGTCGTGTGATGGGCACTGATGGGCATGGTTAGGTTCTTCCGAAGGGCGGTCCTTTGGGTGGGAGCAGGTGGACTAGAAGGGCCTGGGTCACATCAGACTATTGGAGGCAGGTCCCCGGCCGGGCCTTTGGGGGCTCTGCCCCCACCTGGAGTCTTCGCTTCATATGCACAGAAAGGCGGCACCACCTTCCACTCAGACCCACACATAGGAACTTAGGGACTTCCCCAACTGGCCCTGCGTCTGTCCTTTCTGTCTCTCTCCCTTCAGGGGCGTTTGCTCAATTCTCCTTTAGCCAGGGTCCCTGAATTTTGTCCTCCTGGTCTCATGCCCATCCTGTCACACTTCTCTGTGCCTCTGCCGTGACTCCTAATTGAACTCTCTGGTTGCGGCTCGGCGCCTGTGGCTCAATCAGCTAAGGTGCCAGCCACGTACACCTAAGCTGGCAGGTTCGAATACCCAGCCCGGGCCCGCCAAACAACAATGATGGCTGCAACCAAAAAATGGCCGGGCGTTGTGGCAGGCGCCTGTGGTCCCAGCTACTTGGGAGGTGGAGGGACTCGCTTGAGCCCAGGAGTTGGAGGTTGCTATGAGCTGTGATGCCATGGCATTCTACCCAGGGGGATAGCTTGAGGCTCCGTCACAAAAAAAAAAGATACCAAGTGCTGGCAAGTGTATGAAGAAAGAGGAATATTCTGTTGATGGGAGTGTAAAGTGGTATAGGCATTATGAGAAATAGCAGAGGTCAGCTAAAAATTAAATTAAATTAAAAGCAGAACTACCAACATGACTTAGGAATCACACCACTAAGTATATATCCAAAGAAAATGAAATCAGGGGGTGGTGCCTGTGGCTCAAGGGGTAGGGCGCCGGTCCCATATGCTAGGGTGGCGGGTTCAAAGCCAGCCCTGGCCAAAAAAAAAAAGAAAATGGAATCAGCATCTCATAGAGATACCTGAACCTCCATACTTAATGTAGCATTATTCACAACATCCAAGATATGATAATATCTTAAGTATCAGCCAACAGATTAATGTATGAAGAAAATGTGGTAGGCCAGGCCTACTGGCTCACATCTGTAATCCTAACACTCTGGGAGGCTGAGTGGGAGGAATGCTTGAGAAGAGATGAACCTGAGCAGGAGCAAGACACCAACTCTACCAAAAATAGAAAAATCAGTCAGGCATGGTGGTGCATATGCACAGTCCCAGCTACTTGGGAGGCTGAGGTAGGAGGACTACTCAAGCCCAAGAGTTTGAGTTTGAGGTTGCAGTGAGCTATGATTACACAACTGCACTCTAGCTGGGACAACAAAGCAAGAATGTTGGGAGGGAGGGAGGGAGAGGGAAGGGACAGGGAAGGGACAGGGAAGGGACAGGGTAGGGAGAGAAGGGAGAAAGGTATGGAAAGAGAAAGGAAAGAACAGAACAAAAAAGAACGAACAAAACACTATTTAGCCAGAAAAAAGATGGAGACTTTACTTCTTTTGTATTTTCTTGGATGGATTTGGAGAACAGGTACCATAAGAATGGAAAAGGCGGCTTGACGCCAGCCACATACACCAAAAGTGGCAGGTTCGAACCCAGCTCAGGCCAGCTAAATAACTGCAACAAAAAAATAGCTGGGCATTGTGGCAGGTACCTGTAGTCCTAGCTACTTGGGAAGCTGAGGCAAGAGAATAGCTTAAGCCTCAGTTTGAGGTTGAGGTTGCTGTGAGCTGGGACACCACAGCACTCTACTAAGGGCAATAAAGTGAGACTTTGTCTCAAAAAAAAAGAAAAGAATGGAAAAGAAAACATTCAATGTACTCAATACAAATATGAAACCAGCAGATAAACAACTACATGCCCACGGGAGAGATATTCAAGTGGTGGTGGGAGGGGGAGGGAGTTCAGTATGCTCTCACCTAAGGGGCACAATGTAAGGCTATATGGCACATCTTCTGGGACTTGGACTTTACCTAACAAATGCAAACAATATAACCTAATTGTTTATATTCTTATATCAATCTGAAATTTTAAGAAAGAGAGAAAATGTGGTATATATACACAATAGAACATCATTTAGCCACAAAAAAGAAGGAAATCCTGCCATTTGTGGAAACAAGTATGAACCTGAGGACACTATGCTAAGTGAAATAAGCTAGACACTGAAAAACAAATACTCTATGATCTAACTTACATGTGAAATTTTAGAAAGTTAAACTTACAGAAGCAGGGAGTTCCCAAGGGCTGGGGTTAGGAGAAGTAGGGAGAGACACTGGTCAAAGGGCATAAATATTAAGTACTAAAATAGATGACATGCAGCACAATGACTATAGTTAATAACATTCTATTGTATACTTAAAATTTGCTGAAAGCAGATCTCAAATGTTCGCCAAAAAAAGGTAACTACGTGAGGTCATGGGCATGTTAATTAACTTGTAGTAAACATTTCACAATGTAGAGATTTATCAAATCATCATATTGTATATCTTTTAAAAACCTCTATTCTTCAGAAGACACCATTGCTAAAATGAAAAAGTAACTCACAGAAAAGGATATCTTTCTAATACATGACCCCTCCCCCCGAAGGAAAGGCATCCAGAATATAAAATGTTCCTAAAAATCAAATCAGTAAGACAAACTATCTGAAAGGGAAAATAAAACAAAAGGTTTAAACAAGCCCTTCATAAAAGAAGAAATCCAAACAGCCAAACAATATGCAAAAATGTCCAGCTTCTTTAATCATCAGGAAAATACTAATTAATAATAAAAGTGACAATCAGATGCCATTGTATGATTACCACATTGCATAAATTAAATTTTAATAGCAACTGTAGTTAGGAAAATGGAGCAATGCATACTATCATTAACTACTGGTGGTAGTGTAAATTAGTACAACATTTCAGAAATCATTAAGGTAAAGATATATATATACTCTTTGACTACCTCCTATGTATGCTATATACCATAAATTAAAGTACATATACAAAGAGTACCTAAGATGCAGCCATGATGATGCATGCCTATAGTCTGCACTACTCAAGAGGCTAGGAATTTGAGTACAGCCTGGGCAATATATCAAGATTCCATCTCTACAAAAAAAAGGTTAAAAAAATTTTTTTAAATACATATGAATGTTCAAAGCAGCATGTTAATGAAGGCTAAAAATAGGCAACAATTCTAATGTTCTTCAACAGGAGAATGGACTATACTACATGTAACATGTAATAATCTCACAAAAGAATAGGATAAAAACATACTGCATGATTTTCTTCAAAAACAAACTATCATGTTTAGAGAAAAGTGGTAAAACTATTAAGAAAAACAAGTAATGCACTACAGAACTATCATCACAAAAGTCAGGAAAGTGGTCACCCCTTGGGGTAAGTAGAAATAAGTGATCAGAAAGGAATACAGGTATATCCAGAGTTCAGGCAATGTTCTCCTTCCTAACTGGACGGTATGCAGTTGATAATTATTCATTATAGATTTACGTATTATGTCCTTTACGAGTTAACTAACTATTGATAAAATCCTTTCTTTTTTTCCCCAGAGACAGGATCTTGTTCAGTTGCCCTGGCTGAAGCAATCCTCCTGCTTCAGCCTCTCTAGTAGCTGGGACTACAGCTAAACCCTTTACCTTTAAACAAGCTGGAGTAGATTCTGTTTTCCACAGCTGAGTACCTAAACAATGTATTACTACAATAAATATGAATAAGGTGAACTCTCAAAAGAATTCTCTGCCAGGTACAGAGAGGCACACGCCTGTAATCCTAACGCTTTGGAATGCCAAAGGAAAATGACTTCTTGAGGCCAGTAGTTGAAAATAAAGCTGAGCAAGAACAAGACTCTATCCCTACAAAAAAAATAGAAAATTTAGCTGAGTGTAAGAGCACATTCCTGTAGCCCCAGCTACTACAGAGGCTGAGGCAGGAAGATACCTTGAGCCCAGCAGTTTGAGGTCACAGTGAGTTATGATGACACACCACTACTCAAGGTAAGAGAGTGAGACCAAGTCTAAAAAAAAAGGGGGGGGGGGAAGAGTTCTCAAGCATATTCAGCAAACAAAATTTAGCTACAGTAATTTAGCCATTTACAAAAATCAACTAAAACAAAATGGCAAGGAGAAAATAAGCCAAAATAAAGGAATATTCTTTTTTTTTTGGAACAGGGTCTCACTTTCTTATCCTTGGTGATGTGGTGTAGTAACTTATAGAGACCTCAAACTCTTGCGCTCAGGTGATCCTCTTGCCTTAGCCTCCTGAGTAGCTGGGACTACAGGTGCCCACCACCACACCCAGCTATGTTTTTAGAGACGGAGTCTTGCTCTTAGCTCAGGCTGGTCCCAAACTCCTCAGCTCAAGCAATCCACTGGCCTTGGCCTCCCAGAATGCCAGGATTGCAGGCTTGAGTCAGTAAAGGAATATTCTAAGACTCACTATTAATATTATTTAAATCACATTTTTGGTGAAACGCACTAACATGTACCAAGAGATATTTTGCAAAATATCTAAAAATAACTAATAATCCATGCTTTCCCTATTCATTTGAAATGTCACCTTTATCACATGCTACATTTTACCACAGATCTATTTCTAAACTCATCCTACTAATCTATTCATAGTATTTCTTAATAAGTAGGAGTTTTAAGTATCCTCTAATTATTCTTCTTTTTAAAAATTCTCTTTGCTCGGCGCCTATGGCTCAATCGGCTAAGGTGCCAGCCACGTACACCTAAGGTGGCAGGTTTAAATCCCCAGCCTGGGCCGCCAAACAACAATGATGGCTGCAACCAAAAAATGGCCAGGCGTTGTGGTGGGCGCCTGTGGTCCCAGCTACTTGGGAGGCGGAGGCAGGAGACTTGCTTGAGCCCAGGAGTTGGAGGTTGATATGAGCTGTGATGCCATGGCACTCTACCCAGGGGGATAGCTTGAGGTTCCGTCTCAAAAAAAATAAATAAATAAATAAAACTTTTAGTAGACATATATTTTTATTTTTATTTTTTAGATTCATAACTAGGAATAGAACTACTGGGTTAAAGTACGTGTATGTTTGCCTTTATGAGAAATTGACAAAATTTCTTTTAAAGTTGTTGAACTATCTTACGTTCCTGTCAGAAATACATGAGAGTTCTGGTGGCTCCATGTCCTTTTAAATACATTGTGTTTTTAGTCTTTTAAATTTTATCCATTCTATTGTATACATACTAGTATCTCATTGTGGCTTTAATTTGTTTTTGCCTGAAGACTAATGATATTAATCATTTTTTTCATATGTTTAGTGAAATTTTCTAAAGTGTCTCTTAAGTTTCTTGTTCATTAACGATTGGACATTATTTTTGTCCATTTATTATTTAGTTTAAGAGTTTTCATATATTCTAGATACAAGTCCTATGTCAGATATATATTTTGCATAGTCACTTCTTAATGGTTCACTGAATTTTTAACATTTTTATTTAAATTATTACAGCTTTTATTTCTAAATTTTTTGGATTACTTTTCAAAAATGGTTTGGACATATTTTTTAGTCCTAAGCTCCTTATTCATATTTTTTTTTATTTTTTAAAAATTATACATATCTCAAATTCTATGACCAATAATTCTAATATTCATCATTTTCAGGGATCTAATTCTGTTGCATATATTTTCTGCTAACTCCCATTCATATTATGTTGTGTCCTTAAATGTTTCATAAATTTTCACTGTGAATTCACAAGTCTTAAGACTTGATCTCTGTTGATTCTTTGAATAATGGGATGAAAGTTTGTTTCTCCAGAGACATTTGTATTTGCTAATGTAAAACAACATTTATGGTTTGAGGTAATTTAAATCACTAAGTAGTATAAATTTGGGTGTAGTTACTGGCTTTTGTTTAAGAAACCTCAGGGGAATATATTTTTTTCTTTTTTACTGTGCCAACGTTTGAAATAATTTCTCCTGTTTGGTGAGTGGGGGGGAGACAGGTATGTTTCTATTTCACTCTTCCTTAAAGATATACTATGGGATCTCAACTTTACAATGGGCCTTCTTTTAAATTCCACTTGAGATAAGCACTTAACTTTTCTCCCATATTTCCACATCACACCAGATTGTGAAAACCGAAAGCCCAATTTAACTGGGGGCAGTAAATGCCTTCACTATGTAAACAACATTTAGTGTCTTACTTTTGTCTCCTAGTTTCTTATTTTTCTTATTTATTCTTAATATATTTTGAAACCATTTATGTATCTATTCAATAATAGTAGTTTTCAGCAGGAAAAGTTTGTCAAGATGCCTAATCTGCTAGACCAGGGATCCAGTACTTGACCTTTGATTTAGTAATTCACATTTGACTTTTTGTTTGTAATCCTCAGATAATTAAACTTACCCATTTAATAAAATACACACTAAAATCTATAATACCTTTTTTAATTTTTTGAGATAGAATCTTGCTCTGTAACATGGGCTAGAGGGGCATGGCATCACCATAGCTCCTGGAAACCTCAAATTCCTAGGCATAAATGACCCACCCACCTCAACGTCCCACATGGGAGGTAGGACTACAGGCATGGGCCAACACACCATGCACAGCCTATTTTTCTATTTTTCTACAGACAGGATTTCACTCTTACTAAGGCTTGTCTTGAACTCTTGGCATGAAGCAATCCTCCCACTTCAGCTTCTCAAAGTGTTAGGTTACAGGTATGAGCCAGTGTGCCCAGCCAGATTAGAAGTCTTATTATTGTTAAGATGATAATATCCACAGATTGATCTACAAATTCAATACAATTCCAATCAAAATTCTAATTTCCTTTTCTCAGTATAGAAAAGTTGGTCCTAGAATTCATATGGAATCGCAAGGGACACAGAATAGCTAGAACAATCTTGAAAAAGCGAATAGTTGGAAGACTCACACATTCTAATTTTTAAACAAAATACAAGGCTATAGTAATCAAGACAGTGAGGTACTGGGCAGCACCTGTGGCTCAGTGGGTAGGGCGCTGGCCCCATACACCAAAGGTGGTGGGTTCAAGCCCGGCCCCGGCCAAACTGCAACAAAAATAGCTAGGTGTTGTGGCAGATGCCTGTAGTCCCTGCTACTCAGGAAGCTGAGGCAAGATAATCACCTAAGCCCAGGAGTTTGAGGTTGCTGTGAGCTGTGACATCACCACACTCAAGGGCAATAGAGGGAGACTCTGTCTCAAAAAATAAATAAATAAATAAAAGTCAGTGAGGTACTAGCATAAGGATAGACATAGACCAATGGAATAGGGTTGAAGGATCAGAGGTAAATACATTTGGTGCTAATTAATTTTTGACAACGGTGCCAAAGACATTCAACAGTGGAAAGAATAATCTGCTCAACAAATGATGCTGAAAAACAAAATATTTAGATGAAAGAGAATGAATTTGGACTTCTACCTCACATCTACAAAAATTAACTCAAAATAGATCAAAGATCTGAATGTAACAGCTAAAACTTTAAAACTCTTTGAAAGAAATACAGGTGAAAATCTTTCTGATCTTGGATTAGACAACAGATTGTTATTTTTATTTATTATTTTTTTTCAGACAGAGTCTCACTTCTTCATGCTATGTAGAGTGCTGTAGCATCATAGCTCACAGCAACTTCAAACTCTTAGGCTCAAGCCATTCTCTTGCCTCAGCCTCCCGAGTAGCTGGGACTATAGGCACTTGCCACAACACCCAGCTATTTTTAGGAATGGGGTCTCCCTCTTGCTCAGGCTGGTCTCCAACTCCTGAGCTTAAGCAATACACCCACCTCAGCCTCCCAGAGTGGTAGGATTACAGGCACGAGCCACCACACCTGGCCTAGGCAATAGTTTTTTAGATAACACCGAAAGCACAAATAATCAAAGAAAAAAATAAATAAGTTGAACTTCATCAAAATTTAAAACTTTTGCATTTCAAATGACACTATGAGGTAAGTGAAAACACAACCCACAGAATGGAGGCACATATTTGTAAACCACATATCTGGTAAGGGTTAGTCAACTATTTATAATAAATAAAGAACTCCTACAAATCAGTAATAAAAAAGACAAATATATCAATTAAAAGTAGTCAAATAATTTGAGTAAAAATCTCTCTCTCTCTCTCAAAAAAAAAAAAGGCATACAAATGCACAATAAATATATGAAACCCAAAGTGGGAAAAGAAATAACTAAGGTCAGACCAGAACTAAATGTAATCTATTCCAACAGAATTATACAGAAGATTAATAAAATGAAAAGATGGTTCTTTGAAAAGATAAAGAAAATTGACAGGCTTCTCACTAGATTAACCTGAAACAGAAAAAAAAAAGGACTCAAATAAGCTCAATCAGCAATGAAAAAGGACCTACTTACTACAACTGATACCACAGAAATACAAAATATCATCTCAAAATACTATAAAATCTCTATTCACATAAACTTGAAAGTATTGAACAAATCAACAAATTTTTGGCAACACACCGCTCCCCTAGGCTCAATCAGGAATAAATAGAACTCCTGAACAGACCAATATCAAATAACAAATTGAAGCACCAATAAAAAATCTCCCAACAAAAAAAAATTCTCAGACCAGACAGTTTCGCAGACAAATTTTAACAAACCTACAAAACAGAATTGGGACTTATACTGCAGCTGTTATTTCTTTTTTTTTTTTTTTTTTGAGACGGAGCCTCAAGCTATCCCCCTGGGTAGAGTGCTATGGCATCACAGCTCATAGCAACCTCCAACTCCTGGGCTCAAGCGAGTCTCCTGCCTCCGCCTCCCAAGTAGCTGGGACCAC
>CAUYQV010035331.1:0-13396 GCA_963574575.1 Galagoides demidoff | reverse complement strand
TTTTTTTTTCTGAGACGGAGCCTCAAGCTATCCCCCTGGGTAGAGTGCCATGGCATCATAGCTCATAGCAACCTCTCCAACTCCTGGGCTCAAGCAAGTCTCCTGCCTCCGCCTC
Organism: Galagoides demidoff; assembly: GCA_963574575.1. Taxonomy (NCBI): domain Eukaryota; kingdom Metazoa; phylum Chordata; class Mammalia; order Primates; family Galagidae; genus Galagoides; species Galagoides demidoff. The sequence continues at coordinate 13,281 of CAUYQV010035331.1, read as the reverse complement.
CCAAGTAGCTGGGACCACAGGTGCCCACCACAACGCCCGGTCATTTTTTGGTTGCAGCCATCATTGTTGTTTGGCAGGCCCGGGCTGGGGATTCGAACCCACCACCTTAGGTGTACGTGGCTGGCGCCTTAGCTGATTGAGCCACAGGCGCCGAGCCATTTTATTTAATTTCTGAGACAGAATTTCAGTCTGTTGCTCTTGGTAGAGTGCTGTGGCATCATAGCTCACAGCAACCTCCAACTCTTGGGCTTAAGCGATTCTCTTGCCTCAGGCTCCCAAGTAGCTGGGACTATAGGCACCTGCCACAATGCCTGGATATTTTTGTTTTTATTTTTGTTTTGCAGTTTTTGGCCAGGGCTGGGTTTGAACCCACCACCTCCAGTATATGGGGCTGGCGCCCTACTCCTTGAGCCACAGGTGCCGCCCGCCCGACTATTTTTGGTGCAGTTGCCACTGCTGTTTTAGCTGGCCAGGACTGGGTTTAAACCCGCCACCCTCAGTATATGGGGCCAGCGTCCTACCCACTGAGCCACAGGCGCCACTCTCCCGGGGTTTTTTAATAAGTAAATCAACTTTAATTGCATGACTTACAACAGTTGAAGTTTTTTGGGGGGCAGGGGTCTGGAGACAGAGTCTTACTGTCTTGCCTAGGCTAGAGTGCCCTGGCATCCGCCTAGCTCACATTACCCTCAAACTCTTGGGCTCAAATAATCCTGCTTTAGCTTCCCAAGTAGCTGGGACTACAGGTACATGCCGTAACACTGAGCTAATTTTTTCTATTTTTTAGTAGAGATGGAGTCTTGCTCTTGATCAGGCTGGTCTTGAATTTCTGATCTCAAGCAATCCTCTTGCCTTGGCCTCCCAAGAGTGCTAGAATTACAGGCATGAGACACTGTACTAGTCCCCCCACCCCACTTCTTTTTTTTTTTTTTTGAGACTGACTCTGTTGCCCAGGTTAGAGTACCATGATCTTAGCCTAGCTCCAGGCAAACTCAGACTCTGGGTTCAAGTGATCCACCTGCCTCAGCCTCCCTAGTAGCTGGGACTACAGGCGCCTGCCACAATACACTAATTTTTCTATTTTTAGTAGAGTCTAGGTCTCCCTCTTGCTCTGGCTGGCCTCAAACTGCTGAGCTCAAGCAATCCTCCCACTTTGACTTCCCAGAGTGCTAGGATTGCTGGCTCAGTTTCTAGTTTTGTTCACTGGGGAGCGTATGGATAATCCCTCCTCCTCCTCCAATAGTACAAAGTCCCACCTCCCCAACCGTGACAATTTCAGATGTCACAGTTCCCAGGACCTTCTCAAGCAGGGATTTGGGGAATCCAGTGGTTCAGTCCTGTTCTCATATACATGGGGAAACTGAAATTCAGACCAGGGACCATATTGCTTGAGTTCACCCATGAGCCCTATCCAGGACCCTAAAAGTGATTGATTCTGGGCCTGCTTCCTCACTCTTGTGAGTGTATCCAGGGCCTGGAAAGCTGGGGGACACAGTGGCTGAGACCCTGAGACAAGATGCCCTGGGCCCAAAACCTCTGGAACATCAAATCCTTGACCCTATAAATCCTTAGGCCACAGTGAGCTTTATGCACCACTGGACACTGTAGAACCACAAGAGCCCCCGGGGGTCCCACGCCCACCTTTAGGGGTGGGGGACTAAGCGAGGACTCCCTGCTGTCCCATTGCAGTGTGGAAGCTTAGCCTGGTCATGTTCCCAGGCTCCCTCCCTGAGATCCTCCGCACCCCTTGCTGCTGCTAGGTTGAGGGCTAAGTTACATTAAGGAGCTCGCTTCTGCCCACCTCTGCCCTGTGACTCCTCTCCCCAAGCACACAGCCTGGCACAGGAATCACCCCCTGAGTATCTTTGGGCCTTCTGAGTCTGACCTCAGGCTTTCCTGCCTCCTCATGTGCCGCCCTTACCCAAGTCTCCTCAGTGCCAGGGGCTGAGGGTGCAAAGGGAGAGTCCCCACTTGAGTTGGGTGGTGGCAGAGAGAATTACGAAGACATTTGGTGCAGGAGGATAGAGACAGGGTCACAAGCTAAGTGACCATCAGGGTCCTGGAAGGTGAGAAAGCTTGTCACTGGAGGTGGGTGAGGGATGGGGCAGGCCTGTCCAGGCCGCGCCCTGCAGCTCAACTACGGCTTTGGGCCTCAGTTTCCCCGGGGGGTGAACAGGCAGAGGCGCAGCCCCTTCAGCACCGCGGACAGCTGCCCTAGTCCCTGGGCGTGTCCTCTGCGGGTGCCTGTGTTCTGCAGTCAGTCTCTGGCCCTACTGGAGGTGTGACCTTGGGTTTCCCACTGGACCCTCCAGCCTCGGTTTCCCCTTAAACGAGGGATGTTATAGCCCCGGATTCAGAACGGTTACAGAAGCCGGGGTCGGGTGGGGATGGATATTATGACTAGCAGCGTTGGTGAATGTCAAAGTAGGCCCCATGCTCTGTGCCCAGAAAGGGAAACTGAGGCCCAAACAGGTGCAGGGCGTGTCCCAGTATCCCCACCATGTGCAGGGCAGAGCCTCCAGAGACACAGTGCGGTCCCGCTGCGGGCCCCACCGCCTCCCAGCTGGCCTCAGCTCAAGTGTTCCAGTCCGGGTAATGAGAAGGGGTCCAAGGGTCTCCATAGGAGGCGGAGGTCTGTGCCCGGCCAGGACTGGGCTGAGTGAGGCCTGCGCTTGCGCAGACGGGGGAGGAGGGTACTGCGGTGCGGGGAAGGGGCCCTAGCCGTGAGAACGTCCCGAGGTGGTTTCCCAGGCAACTGTCTCCACAGCAACTGTGCTAGACCCCCTGACTCGTCATCTCACTGTACTTGCCGGTGCGCCCCCGGCCGCCGGGACCACCGTTCCAGCGGTTTAGAATCCGCTTGGGCTGCCCCCAGGCCAGACCCCACTCCCTACCCTGCAGGACCCCTGTGCCCTACCTGGTCCCCGAAGAAGGTCGAGTGCAGCAGGCTAAGCAGCCCCAAGAGCCCCATGGAGCCGTGGCTGCCAGGATCGGTCCGCGCCCCGCCCCTGGGTCGGGGTGGGGGTGAGGACAGCGATTTGGGATGCCATACGCTTGCGCAGAGGATGCAGGGCGGGCTCAACCAAGGGGCTGGGGCGGGGCTCCCCCCGAAAAGGGGCGGATGAGGGGATCCTGCAAGGCCTGGAGGACCACAAAGAGGCGGGACTGGGAGTCCCGTGGGGCTCGTGGGGAATGGGAGGTGAGGGGACCCGGATAGGCAGAGGGGCGAGAGGTAGGGCTCTGGTTCGGCGGGAAGTTCTAACAAGCGTAGAGATGAGGGTTCCCGTAAGGGAGGAGAAATAATAAGGAGGGGTTCACGTAGGATGGGGGACCCCAAAGGGGAAAGGACAGGGGCTCGGGGAGGCTAAGAGGGTCTCATGTGGAATGGAAATCTCGGAGGGACAGAAACAGGCGTCACCCTGAGTCTTAGTCCGCTGCTCGCTTGGATAGCCTCTCTGCAGAAGCTAGGCCACCTTCTTTAGTCTGTCTGGGGTCAAGTTCATTCGTCATTCAGCAAACATTTGCAGCGCGCTATTTCCTAGGCTCTGAGCTTGGCGCCCAGCATACGGGGGCAGGACCGCACATAGACATTCAGTCATTTAACATTTTTTTTTTTTTGAGACAGTCTCACTTTGGCGCCCTGGTAGAGTATGGTGGCATCATAGCTCACAGTAACCTCAAACTCTTGGGGTTAAGCGAGTCTCTTGCCTCAGCCTTCCAAGTAACTGGGACTCAGGTGTTCGCCACAACAACCTGGTTATTTTTATTTTTATTTATTTATTTATTTTTGTAGAGACAAGAGTCTCATTTTATCCCCCTCGGTAGAGTGCCGTGGCGTCACACTGGCTCACAGCAACCTCCAACTCCTGGGCTTAGGCAATTCTCTTGCATCAGCCTCCCCAGTAGCTGGGACTACAGGTGCCCGCCACAACACCTGGCTATTTTTTTGTTGCAGTTTGGCTGGGGCCGGGTTTGAACCCGCCACCCGCGGTATATGGGGCCGGTGCCCTACACACTGAGCCACAGGCGCTGCCCCACCTGGTTATTTTATTTTATTTTTTAGACAGAGCCTCAAGCTGTTCCCCTGGGTAGAGTGCTATGGCTTCACTGCTCACAGCAACCTCCAACTCCTGGGCTCAAGCGAGTCTCCTGCCTCAGCCTCCCAAGTAGCTGGGACCACAGGCGCCCGCCACAACGCCTGGCTATTTTTTGGTTGCAGCCGTCATTGTTGTTTGGTGGGCCCAGGCTGGATTCAAACCCGCCACCTTAGGTGTATGTGGCTGGCGCCTTAGCCACTTGAGCCGAGCCAGCACCTGGTTATTTTTAGAGGCGGGGTCTGGCTCTAGCTCAGGCTGGTCTCAGACTCCTGAACTCAGACAATCCCCCGCCTTGGCCTCCCACAGTGCTGGGGGATTACAGGCGTGAGCCACCGCACCTGGCCCATTTAACATTTATTACCGCACTGACTGTGTGCTGGGCCCTGTACAACAAATGGAACAGTCAAACCCTTGTCTTTGGAAAACTGACATAAACAGAGAAGAGGTGGGGCAGGGTGTGTGTGTGTTGGGGGGGAACCTGTTGAAAAGGGAGCACTTGGGCTCGGTGCCTGTAGCATAGTGAGTAGGACGCCAGCCACATACACCGAATCTGGTGGGTTTGGGCCTGGCCCAGGCCTGCTAAACAACAATGACAACTGCAACCAAAAAATAGCCAGGCATTGTGGTGGGCACCTGTAGTCCCAGCTACTTGGGAGGCTGAGGCAATAGAATCTCTTAAGCCCAAGAGTTTGAGGTTGCTGTGAGCTGTGACACCATAGCACTCTACTGAGGGCGACATAGTGACTCTGTCTCAAAAAAAAAGGGGGGGCGGGGAGCAGTTGAATATACCCAAGTGTATGGGACAGCATTCAAGCAGAAGAAACCACCAGCGCAACGGAGAGGGGTAGGGACTGGAAGGGAGGCGACAGGGCAGGGCGTGCAGGGACTCGCCTGACTTGGTACTCACAGGCACCCTCTAGCGGCTGCATGAAGTGTAGGCAGCGCTCGGAGACCACAGCCCAGGCGACTGCACTGGTCCAGGGAGGGATGCTGGGGCTGGGCTGGGTGGGGGCCGTGGACGGATATTATTATGAATTATGCCAAGTCCTGGGAAAGCAAAGGACAAGTGGCCAGGGGAGAAACGGGTTGCTGGATCAGCCAGGGATGGTGCCGCGAGCTGAATGAACACTGAAGGAGGTGGGGTTGCCATCACCCCAAAAGCATTCCCGGGGTGACAGCATACCCCAGTAAAGGTTGTAGGTGGGAGAGAGCCTGGCAAGTCTAAGGGGTAACGGGAGAGGCGAGCAAGCTGGTTTCATGGGGGTTACAGTGTGTTTTAAATCGCCATCTGGGCTCGGCCCCGTAGTACAGTGGTTACGGTGCCACACACATACACCAAGGCTGGCGGGTTCAATCCCAGCCCAGGCCGGCTAAACAACTGCAATAAAATAAATAAATAAATAAATAAAAATAGCAGGGCAGCGGCTCCATATACCGAGGGTGGTAGGTTCAAACCCAGCCCTGGCCAAACAAAAAATAGCTGGGTGTTGGGGCGGGCACCTGTAGTCTCAGCTACTTGGGAGTCTGAGGCAAGAGAATGGCCTAGGCCTAGGAGTTGGAGGTTGCTGTGAGCTGTGTGACGTCACAGCACTGTACCTAGGACGATAAAGTGAGACTCTGTCTCTACAAAAAAAAAAGCCAGGTGTTGTGGTGAGCACCTATAGTCCCTGCTACCTGGGAGGCTGAGGCAAGAGCATTGCTTTAGCCCAAGAGTTTAAGGTTGCTGTGAGCTGTGACACTGCAGCACTCTACCAAGGGCGACATAGTGAGACTGTCTCAAAATAAATAAATAAATTGCCATCTGGTGGGAGATGATGGGGTAGTGTAAAGTGGCTAGACCTAGGACAGGGCCTCTGGACAGCTGACCAACAGCAAGGGGGTGCTTGACAGGTCTGGAGGAAGCTGGCTTTGGCCCTGCAGAAGGGAGTGGGCACACAGTGATAAAAACAGAGGTCTGACATAGCCAGGGAGATCCAAATGAGATAACTAAGGCCTTGTATTGGACAAAAGGCCTAGCAGTGAGACACTGGGACAAACTCTAAATGCTCTGCCCCTTTTCCCAGGACACCCCCAAAATGCTCCTGGAATGAAGGTGCCTCTTGGCCTGAGCTTGCCCCTGAACATCCAATCCCCAACACTAGTTTTTCACTTGAAATACTAATTTTCCAGGTCACACACAATTGATTCAAACTGCACAAAACTAAGGGAAGTAACCATCACTGGCCACCCCTGCCCCAAGCTAACCCAGGAGACACATGGTGACCAGGCTAAACCCTGTGAGAGTGACTCAAGCCTTGGAGCATGGGAGGGACTTTATAGACAAACTTTCTGAAAATGTCAGACAGTATTTCTAGGAGTGTCTGCCTGTCCTAGCGTAAGGATGATCCTGTGTCAATGAAACTTCATGTACAGGCCAGGTGTAGTGGCTCATGCCTGTAATTCTAGCATTCTAAGAGGCCAAGGCCTGCAGGTTGCTTGAGCTCCAGAGTTTGAGACCAGCCTGAGCAAGACTGAGACTCCATCTCCATTAAAAATAAAAAAACTGAGGCAGGAGGATTGCTTGAGCCCAGGAGTTCAAGGTTGCTATGAGCTATGATGATGCCATGGCACTCAACCCAGAGCTAGAGAATGAGACTCTGTCTTAAGAAAAGGGGCCAGGCTCAGTGGCTCACTTCTGTAATCCTAGCACTCTGGGAGGCCCAGGAGGGCAGACTGCTTAAGCTCATGAGTTTGAGACCAGCCTGAGCAAAAAAGATCCTAAAGATCCTGTCTGTTCTAAAAATTGAAAAACTGAGGTAAGAGGATCACTTGAGCTCAAGAGTTCAAGGTTGCAGTGAGCTATGACACTATGGTTACTCTGGTCCTAGAGAGTGAAACTGTCTCAAAAAACAAACAAACAAACCTACAGTCACTTGAGCTACAGGCGCCAAGCCAAGCAACCTCAAACTCTTGGACTCAAGCAATTCTCTTACCTGAGGCTCCCAGTAGTTGGGACTACAGTAATCCACCACAACCCCCTCAAGAGATGGGGGTCTTGCTCTTGCTCAGGCTGGTCTCAAACCTGTGAGCTCAGGGCAATCTAACTGCCCTAACCTCCCAGAGTGCTAGGATTATAGGTATCAGCCACCAAGCCCAGCCTTAGCTAGTTTGATTAGTTTTTCTATTTTTAGTAGAGACAGGATCTCACTCTTGCTCAGGCTGGTCTTGACTCCTCAAGTTATTCACTCACCTTGGCTTAGTTCAATATACCCCACCTGGGATCTATGTACTAGGTTAGTACATGGAGTACAGGAAATTGTACATCCCTCTCTCCTGGGTAAATCTGATGTTACACAAGTGCACAGTCAGCCTTGGACACATCCATTACGATGGAGAGCCCACAGAAGGCAACCGAGGACAATTGCTTGGAGTTCCAAAGCCACTGAAGACTGCTCTAGAACACTTTCCTAATCATGCTGTGGACTGGCTCTGGTTAAATCTAAGCCTACTTGCCCACAGTAGTGGCTTAGGCTTCAAATATAGCCTCAAAAGGGACCCCCATGAAACACTTCCCAACAGTTCTTTTTTTAAGACAGTCTCACTCTGTCACCCTGGGTAGAGTGCCATGTCGTCATCTTAGTTCACAGCAACCTCAAACTGCTAGGCTCAAATGACCCTTTTGCTTCAACCTCCCAAGTAGCTGGGACTGCAGATGCCCATCACAATGCTGGGCTTTGTTTTTTATTGAGACAGAGTCTCGCTTTGTCACCTTGGTAGAGTGCCCTAGTGTCACAGCTCACAGCAACCTTAAACTCTTAAGACTCAAGTGACTCTCTCATGCCAGCCTCCCATGGAGCTGGGAATACAGGCACCTATCACAAAGCCCGGCTATTTTTAGAAATGGGGTCTTGCTGAGGCTGGTCTTAAACCTATGAGCTCAGGTAATCCACCCACCTCAGCCTCTCAGAGTGCTAAGATTATGGATGTTAGCCACAGCGCCCAGCTCTAGTTTTTCTATATTTTCAGTAGAGACAGGGTCTTGGTCTTGCTCAGGCTGGTCTCAAACTCATCATCTCTAGTAATCTACCCACCTTGGCCTCTCAGAGCTCTAGTTAATTACACATGTGAGCCACCACACCCAGCCATCCCCAAGTTTTCTTGCCTGTCACCCCCAAGCAAGGCTGTTCTGCCTTATAGCTATGAGAGCAAACAGGGAAATAAGAGAGGCACAGAATGTACATCAGTGGATGCTTAAGGCTGAGGAAATATAAGGCAGGGGTTTTTTATGAGATGAAAATTCTGAACTTGAATCTAATCATAGTTCCACATATTTGTGAATATGCTGAACAAAAACTACTGACTTGCACACTTTGAACTGTAAGGTATGAGAACCATATCTCAATAAAGCTGTTCTCAAAAGAAGACAAATTCTAGTACTCTGGAAGGCTGAGGGGGGTATGGTATGAGAACCATATCTTAATAATAAAGCTGTTTCCAAAAAAAATAAAACAAATTCTAGTACTCTGGGAGGCTGAGGGGGATCACCTGAACTCACAGGTTCAAAACCAGCCTGAGCCAGAACAGGACCTTGTCTCTAAAAAATAGCCTGATGTTGTGGCAGGTGCCTATATTCCCAGCTACTCGAGTGGCTGAGGTAAGATAATCACTGGAGCCCAGGAGGTGGTTGTGAGCTATGATGCCATAGCACTCTACCCAGGGCTATGGGTGAGATTCTGCCTCAAAAATAAAAATAAATAAATAAAGAACTAAATCATGGGTGGTGCCTGTGGCTCAGTGGGTAGGGCAAGGGCCCCACATATTGAGGGTGGTGGGTTCAAACCCCAGCCCTGGCCAAACTGCAACAACAAAAAAAATAGCTGGGCATTCTGCAGGGTGCCCATGGCAAATCCCGTAAGCCCCGGCACGGGTGTGACCCCACCGCAAGCGCGTTGAAGTTAAAAAAAAAAAAAAATAGAACTAAATCAGTGGTTACCAGGGAGTGATAGCTAATGGGAACAGGCTTCCACAATGTTTTGGAAATTAGTGGTGATGGTTATATGATTTTGTGAATGTATCACACCACTGAATTGTATGTTTTATGAGGGTAAGTTCTATGGAATGTGAATTATATATATATTTTTTGCAGTTTTTTTTTTTTCTTTTTGGCTGGGGCCAGGTTTGAACCGACCACCTCCAGTATATGGGGCCGGCATCCTGCACCTCTGAGCCACAGGCACTGCCCTGGAATGTGAATTCTATTTCAATCTTGAGAAAAGGTTATGCAGATCTGTACTGAGAGAACAATGTCCCTGATGTTTTATTGAATGAGAAATGAACACTTAACATAACCAACTGTATTGGCTCGGCGCCTGTGGCTCAATTGGCTGAGGCGCCAGCCACGTACACCTAGAGTGGTGGGTTCGAATCCCCAGCCCGGGCCTGCCAAACAACAATGATGGCTGCAACCAAAAAATGGCCGGGCGTTGTGGCAGGCACCTGTGGTCCCAGCTACTTGGGAGGCAGAGGCAGGAGACTTGCTTGAGCCCAGGAGTTGGAGGTTGCTATGAGCTGTGATGCCATGGCACTCTACCCAGGGGGATAGCTTGAGGCTCTGTCTCAAAAAAAAAAAAAAAGTAGGATTAGAGGAACTTTCATTCCATTCTTTTTTCTTTTTGTTGTTTCTGTTTTTTCTGCAACCAATATGTATTATTTTTATTATCCGAAAAACAAAATTTTAAACAGGCCATTATATGAGTTATATATGGGTTATTCTGATTGGTGGAAATGCATGTTTAAGGCTCATAAGTGTGGAAAGGAGATGCAGAATAAACTTGCCTGTTGGTGTGAGATTTTAATGTTCTATGTGTTTCCTAAGTTGCTTAAATCATAAATCATAATATTAAAAGACTTTCTTTTCCCTACAAGTAGGAACATTTCTCTCTCTTTTTTTTTTTTTTTTTTTGAGACAGAGACTCACTCTGTTGCTCTGGGGTAGAGTGCCATGGTGTCATAGTTTACAGCAACCTCAAACTCCTGGGCTCAAGTGATCCTTCTGCCTCAGCCTTCCCAGTAGTGGGGACTACAGGGACCCATCATGATGCCTGGCTAGTTTTTCTACTTTTAGTAGAGACAGGGTCTCACTCTTGCTTAGGCTAGTCTTAAACTCCTGAGCTCAAATAGTTCATCGTCTTGGCCTCCCACGGTGCTAAGATTATAGGCATACATCCGGCTCTGGAAAAGCTGCTTTTTTTTTTTTTTGAGACAGAATCTCAAGCTGTTGCCCTGGGTAGAGTGCCATGGCATCACAGCTCACAGGAACCTCAAATTCTTGGGCGTAAGCAATTCTCTTGCCTCAGCCTCCCAAGTAGCTGGGACTATAGGTGCCCACCACAATGCCCAGCTATTTTTTTTGTTGTTGTTGTTGCAGTCATCATTGTTGTTTTAGCTGGCCTGGGTGGGTTCGAACCGGCCAGCCTCGGTGTATGTGGCCGGTGCCCTACCCATGGAACCACCCTGGAAAAGCTTCTTCTTTTTTTTTTTTTTCAGAGACAGAGTCTTATTATGTTGCCCTCTTGGTATAGTGCTGTCACAGCTCACAGCAACCTCAAATTCTTAGGCTTAAGGCAAGCGATTCTCTTGCCTCAGCCTCCCAGGTAGTTGGGACTAGAGGCTCCCGCCACAACAACAGGCTATTTTTTGTTGCAGTTGTTATTGTTTAGCTGGCTCAGGCTGGGTTCGAACCCGCTAGTCGTGGTGTGTGTGGCTGGCACCATAACCACTGTACAACGGGCACTGAGCCTGGAAAAGCTTTTTATTTGAAGACCTTCAAATCCCAAAAGGGTAAGAGGAAAAAAATGTTCTTGCTATGTTTATTTAATTTAGAAGCCTATTTAATTAAAGAAGGAGTGAATTTTTTACCAAAAGTACAACATAGAGTTCAGTGATCAAAAACAGATTTAGAGATTAGATTCTTCTTGTGTATATTTGAAGATATACAAATTCTCAAAGTAAATTTTGCATATATATATATTAGCTCACAGTGCAAAGATGTGTTGGGGGTTGGCATCTCATTTCCTAGTGAGGGGGATTCTCCCTCTTGGTTAGGGAAGGCCCTGAATTAACCTGCTCCGGAGTGTCACCTAGAGGCTGTGTTGATTTTAGAACTTCTCTGGGGGCCCAGTTCTGTTTAGGATAGACTGTAAAGGACAGCAGTCTGGGATGCACGGGGTTACCCCAGAGCAGACATTTAGCCTTGAAATTGACTTAGCTGCCTGTGTAGGATGACTCAGTTGAGCCAGAACTATCTTAATTTGATAACTATCCTAATTTGAACCAGAAATCTTGGGTTTGACCCAGAACCATCTTGGTCTGTAGTGGAGTTGTGGTATATATAATGCTGTCAGATGATGTTCATTGTTAGAAGCCTGGGGAAAGGAAGTGACTTGCTTAGCCAACATAAAAATAGCCATAGCACAAGAGCAAGAATTTTAAGAATTAGTACTTTACTATGCTTGTGAAGTAATGTTGGTTGTAAATATTATTTCAATCTGTTTTAAAATCCATTTTTAAAAAACTCTGTACTTTGGGGAATAGTACATATTTTTAACTTGGGATGAATTTTTTCTCATCCCCCTGCTCCATTCTGTTATTCTAATAGTTTTCTAAAGTTGTCATTTCAGTTCTTAAAACTCTTTCTTTTTTTTGAGACAGAGCCTCAAGCTGTCCCCCTGGGTAGAGGGCTGTGGCATCACAGCTCACAGCAACCTCCAACTCCTGGGCTCAAGCGAGTCTCCTGCCTCTGCCTCCCAAGTAGCTGGGACTACAGGCACCGGCCACAATGCCCGGCTATTTTTGGGTTGCAGCCATCATTGTTGTTTGACGGGCTGGGGCTGGATTCGAACCCGCCTCCTTAGGTGTATTTGGCTGGCACCTTAGCCACTTGAGCCACACACGCCGAGCCTTAAAACTCTTTCTTAAGAGCTTATTATCAGCTGTAGTTTTCTCTAAATCTCAGATGATGACTTGCAGTTTAATTGTATAAAAGATAAGGAAATTTTTCTTTTTCTTTTTTTTTTTTCTTTTTTTTGAGACAGAGCCTCAAGCTGTCCCCCTGGATAGAGTGCCATGGCATCACAGCTCACAGCAACCTCCAACTCCTGGGCTCAAGTGAGTCTCCTGCCTCCACCTCCCAAGTAGCTGGGACCGCAGGTGCCCACCACAATGCCTGGCTATTTTATGGTTGCAGCCATCATTGTTGTTTGGCGGGCCCGGGCAGGATTCGAACCCACCACCTTAGGTATATGTGGCTGGCGCTTTAGCCACTTGAGCCACAGGCGCCGAGCCAGGAAATTTAATAGTAAATTTGCATTTGCTTTGATGTAATAAAGAATGTTTCCTTCATCTAAAGGACATTTGAAATTTATAAAAAATTAAATCTTTTTTAAAAAAATTGTATATAAATGAGAATTTTGGAAGGGATGAGGTTATATTTACCTGGGTATCTTTGACATTCTGATAGCTCTTTCAAGTAGGAATCTTTTAAAGTTAAGTTTTTGGTAGGAATTTTTTATTCTGCCTTTTTTTTTGAGACAGAGTCTTATTTTGTCACCCTTGATAGAGTGCTGTGCTGTCATACAGCTAACAGCAACCTCAAACTCTTGGGCTCAAGCAATTCTCTTGCCTCAGCCTCCCACGTGGCTGGGACTACAGGAGCCCTCCATAACACCTGCCTATTTTTAGAGATGGGGGTCTCACTCTGGCTCAGGCTGGTCTCAAACCTGTGAGCTCAAGCAATCCACCGGCCTCGGCCTCCCAGAGTGCTAGGATAACAGGCCTGAGCTACCATGCCAGGCCTGTTTTTTATTATTCTAGAGTTATATGTACCTTTTCCCATGAATCTCATGGAAATGTTATTGGCCAATATGATCTGTCTTATTAAAAGGGAAAATTGTTGCTCTAGAGAGAGCAGAGAGAAACATAAATATAGCCAAGGAGAGGAAAAAGGTGTGAAGTAGTAAATCAAAATGAAGAAACCAATTTATTATTATTATTATTTATTTTTTTTTTTTTTGAGACGGAGCCTCAAGCTATCCCCCTGGGTAGAGTGCCATGGCATCACAGCTCACAGCAACCTCCAACTCCTGGGCTCAAGCGAGTCTCCTGCCTCCGCCTCCCAAGTAGCTGGGATCACAGGCGCCCACCACAA
>CAUYQV010035329.1:0-25093 GCA_963574575.1 Galagoides demidoff | reverse complement strand
TGAGTCAATTCTTGGAGTCTTTTGGAGGGGTCTTTAGGGTCTTCTAGGTATAAGATCATATTGTCAGCAAATAGAGACAAATGGACTTTTCTAATTTCGGCATCCACCTTTTATTTCTTTCTTTTGCCTGACTGCTCTGGCTAGGACTTCAAGTACTCTGTTGAATATTCCAATTCTTAGGAGGAATGATTTCGACTTTACCCTGTTCAGAATGATATTGCCTATGGGTTTGTCAAGTATGGCTGTTATTATTTTGAGTTATATTCCTTCTCTGAGTAGTTTACTGGTTTATTAAAGTTTTTTTATCACAGGGTGGTGCTGGTTTTGTTGAGTGTTTTTTTCTCTATCTGTTGAAATGATCTCATTTTTTTAAAATTCGGTTTTGTGGTAAATCATATTTATTGATTTGCATATTTGAACCATCCTTGCATTCCTGTGATATAATCTACTTGATTATGATGAATTACTTTTTTGATGTGCTGTTGGATTCTATTTGCCAGAATTTTATGGAGGATTTTTTGCATGTATGTTCATGAGGTCTTTAATTGCCTTTTTGGGTTGTGCCCTTTATTGCCTTTGATATCAGGGCAATATTGGCTTCATAAAATGAGTTAGGAAGGATTCTCTCTTTTCTATATTATGGAACAGTTTCATTAGAATGGGTACCAATTCTGTAGGTGGAATTCAACTATGAATATGTTTGATATTGAGATATTTCTTATACATTCAGAAGTCCAGTGTAGTATCCATTGTGCGACAGAGACTTCATTATGGATTATATCTCATTACTTGTTATTGGTCCATTCAGGAATTCTACTTCATCCTCATTCATGCTTGCAAGATTATATGTTTCCAAAAATGTATTCATTTCCTCTATATTTTCTAGTTTATGTGCACAGAAGTGTTTGTGTTAGTCTCAGATGATCTTTTTTGTATTTTTGTGGTATTAGTTCTAATGTCTCCTGTTTCATTTCTAATTCAATTTACTTGAATCCTCTCTCTTCTCGGTTAAGCTAGCTTGTGGTTTGTCAATTTTGTTTCTCTTTCCGAAGAACTAACTTTTGTTATGTTGATCCTTTGCATTGTGTTTTCAATTTCAGTTTCATTAAGTTTTGTTCTAATCTTTGCTATTTCTTGTCTTCTGCTAGCTTTGGGTTTGACTTGTTCTTGTTAGTCTAATTCCCTGAGGCATGAGTATTAGATTGCTAATTTGTGATCATTCCATCTTTTATACAGGCAGTTAGTTCTACTAACTTCCCTCCTAGCCCCACTTTTTCTGTGTCTCAGAGATTTTGGTATCTTGTGTTACAAATGCCATTCAATTCAAAACATTTTTTTTGATTTCCATCTTGATTTTGTCATTGACCTAAAGATCATTCAGCAGCAGGTTGTTTAACTTTTGTGTAGTTGTATAGTTTTGAGAGCTCTTCTTTGAATTGATTTCACTGTGATCTGAGAAGATACATGGTATGATTTCAATTTTTTACAATTTTCTGAGTTTTGTTTTGTGGCCTATTATATAGTCTGTCTTGCAAAACATTCCATGTACTAATAAGAAGAATATATTTTCTATAGTTTGCAAACCTGCCAGAACCATTTGTTCTAGTGTCTCATTTAACTCCAGTGTTTCTTTGTTGATTTTCTGTCGATATGATCTGTCTAATTCTGCCTGTGTAGTATGGAAGTCCCCGACTATTATTATATTGTTGATTTCATTTCTTAGGCCTAGTAGTGTTTGTTTCATGAATCTGGAAGTTCTAGTATTAGGTGGATATATATTTAGGATTGTTATATCTTCTTGCTGAATTGATTCCTTTATCATTATATGATGATAATCATTGTCTTTTTTACTTTTGTGTTGATTTTTTAAATCTGTTTTATCTGATGTAAGAGTAGCTACTCCTGCTTGCTTTTTATTTCTATTTGTGTGGGATGTTTTTCCCATTCCTTTACTTTGAAACTATGCAGATCTTGACAAGTTGAATGGGTTTGCATTATTTATTTTATCCATTCTGTCAATCTGTATTTTTTAGTTGGAGCATTTCAACCATTTACATTCAATCTTAATATTGATAAGTGAGATACTGTTCCAGCAATCACATTCATTGTTACTTAGCTGCCTTTTTTCCTCCTGTTTGTCACTGTTTTATAGAGCTATAAGTTTTTATTTCTCAGTGTTTTTACACAAATAAGTGGCAACTTTTCTTTCTTGTGTTTAGAGTACTTTTGAACATTTCTTACAGGGCAGGTGAATACATAATCCCTTAGTATTTGCTTGTGTTGGAAAGACTTTATTTCTCCTTCATTTATTAAACGTAATTTTGCAGGATATAAAATTGTTGGCTACAATTATTTTGTTTATACAGAGTGAAAATGGGACCCCTATCCCTTCTGCCTTGTAAGGGATTTGCTAAAAAGTCTCCTGTTTGCCTGATGGGTTTTCCTTTGTAAGTTACTTGATGCTTTTGTCTCTCAGTTTGTAGGATTTTTCTCTTTCACTTTGCCTTTGGGCAAGTTGATGACTGCAAGGTCTGATAATTAAGTCCATAAACTCATCCTAGAAAAACTGCTACATACCTCAGGGCTGAATATGACTATGGTCACCTTAAAAGTATTCCCTTTGGCCATTTGGTAACTACAATGATATTTAGCCATTAGGTATGTAGCACCTTTTCTAGGATGAGTTCATAAACTTAATTGTCTGAGCTCTAACAGTGACAGCTCTGATTGCCACTCTGATTGCCAGAAAGAGTTCAGAATTGCACTGAAGTGTGGACTAGGTGCTGGCATCAAGGATAGCTTCCCAAGGAGAGTACCTTGAAGGTGCTCATAGTGAAATTCAGCAATGAGGTATGTAGCACTTTTCCTAGGTTGAGTTCATGAACTTAATTGTCTGACCTCACACGTGTCTTGGTGAATCCTGTTTGCATTGAATCTTCTAGTAGTTTATTTACTTCTGTGCAATTGGGTTTTTAAATCTCTAGCAAGACTGGGGAAATTGTTGTCCATTATGCCTCAAATTAGTTAACCATGTTTTATTTTTTTTTCCTCCCTCAGGGATACTTGTGTTCTTATGTTTAGGCATTTTACATAATTTCATATTTCTCAAGAATTTTCTTCATTTCTCTTGATATTTCTTCTTTATTTTTGACTGATCTGGTTGTTTTGAAAGCCTTGTCTTTAGGCTTTGAAATTCTTCTTGGTCCAATCTGTTGTAAAGATTTTCTACTGCATTTTAAAATTCCCTAAATAACATTTATTTCCAGAAGTTTTATTATTTTTTAAATTATCTATATCTTTAGTGAATTTTCCATTCATGTACTGAATTCTTATTATTTGGTTTCTTTGTGTTGGTTTTTGACTTTTGAATTGATCTCACTGGGCTTACTTGTGATCTCTATTTCAAGTTCCACATGAGATTTTAAACATTTCCTTTTGGTTAGAGTCCATTGCTAGATAATTAGTATGATCCTTTAGGGATGTCAAGAGAGGCTGTTTTTTCATATTGCCAGAGTTCTTATTCTGGTACCTTCTCAACTGGAATGTCTTCCTTCAGTTTAAAACAGATAGCTTTATAGTCCACCTATTGTCCTCTGCCAGAAACTCTGTTGCTAGTGTAGAGAGGGGAGGTACACAGCCTTTTGACTCATGAAAGTAGGTACCCACTCCAGTGTTCTGAAAATTTGGGTCATTTGGACTTCAAACCCCAGGGAAAGTGTTCAAGTGCCAGAGGTGGTAGACTAAGTACCAGTTCCCTGGTCCCTAGACCGGATGTTTGAGCCCTGTGGGGAGAGGAGTGAGACTGAACTGGCAAACTTGCCCTCAAGTTTCCCTGAGTTCAGGTGTTGGCTGTGATATGAGGGGTGAGGTGATCTTATTCTCCAGAATAATGCTCAGGCAAGAGATGCATTATGAGCCTGCAACAGGATGGGCCCCTCTTGATGAGATCAGCAGAGGCAGCTGTGTGATGCACATGCGGTTCACACCTCCCTCTCTCAGCAATGATAGCAGTCATCCTTCTGGCGCACAAATGCACATACATTACCAGCTGTCATCCTGACCCAGCTGCAGATCCACCTGCAGCAGAAGTGAGGGGTGACAGCTCAAGTTCTTGTGTGTAGGGCTACCAGACTGCCTGAAGGCTTTGGCTGAAATGCTCTGTCAGGGTAGGTGTGGTTGTGCCAGGGAGTTCCCCAAGGGGGTAGGGTCCTCCCTGAAAAGACAGACTGTTATACACACCCTCCTTTAAGGGAGGTGGTAATTTTTGTCCTTGGGGAACACAAAAGTAGTTACTGTGGCTTTTAGAAGGAAGGGAGTACACCCCAAACTCCTTGGAAACCTGGGTGTGCTAGGTGCCCTGTCTGAGGTGGGACAGCCCCACCAGAGTGTCCTGACTTAATCTCCCCTGAAGTACCCTTAGTAACAGTGGGCAGAGGAAGAGGAGGAGGAGAAGGCCAGAAACAGTGGGGAGTTCAACACCCTTGGTCCCGTTCACTGGGTTGGGACAGCTGCAAAAACACTGCCTGACCATGAAAAGAGAGAAATGAGTCTCACCCTTGAGCAGAACCTGAGTGCAGTGAGCAAGGTACTACTGGGTGTGTCTCCCCACCTACTAGCCTAGAACTCGTTGTCCTGCAGCTTGCCCAAACCAGAAGCTCATGGTTGGGAGCAGAGGTGGCTATGTCTGCCTCATTGGGTGGTTGGAGGAGGACAGTCCCTATCTCCATGTCCTTTTCCAGGCTTCCCAGCTTCAGACTCCCAAAATGGCACCATGGGCCTGTGACTAGAGACAATGAGGCTGCTTCTATGCAAACTGTGGCAGGATGCTGAGGGAAGTACCAATCATTTGTATCTCAGTCTTTCTGTAGTACATAGTAGAGTGATGGGAATTTTCCTAGGTGTATGTAAGAAAGCTTGGGATCCCCTTTCCTTCTTCTGGTGGAGAGCATTTTGTCAGCCCAGATGCACCCCAAGAGTGGGGTGCTGCCTGCCTGTGGACTCCCAAGACAGCACTCTTGGCCAGTGTCAGGCAGGCTATGTTGGTAGGAAACTGTAAGGAGTATGGTTTACCTGAGGCTTGATTCCTCTGCTCCCCTGCCTACTGTTACTGAACACCATCATGGATGTGTCCTGGAAAGTCTGGTTTCCCTCCCCAGCTGCATCAATCCCAAACCCAGCCCAAAGGTGGGGCTCTGCCCAGTGTCTAACTCACAACTTGGTGCCTAGGACCTGTGACTAGGAAAGCTGGGGTCTCACCTAGGTAGGCAGTACAGGTGTGAAACTGTGGGTAAGCTGTCGGCTCAGGTCTCAGTTATAAATACAGCCCATGGCAGGGTGGTGGAGTTCTTCTCAGGGATGTGTGGGAACTCCTGGGCTCCTCTCTTCTTCCTTGAAACTGCACAGTGGCCCCAGGTGAGCCCACAGTTTCTGTGTATCTAGGCTCTCAGAACGCTTCCTTGATCAAGCAGCTCTAGGCTCAGATGCATGTGGGGTTGCATGTGAGTTCCCCTTATGGAACAACGTCTCTAACAAACTCCAAGATACTCCCTATATGAGGGCTAAGACCTGCATGGGTCAGAGGGTTCTCCAGATTATAAAAGCTCTAGGCTAACAGAGCTCTGGGGGCTTCTCTCTCACTGTTTCCCTGAATCCAGAAGCTTCTCCCAGCTGTTAGCTATCCCTGACTGAGCAAGGTGCTCTGAACTGTTCTATCTTTACCCACTTTTGGTACTTCCAGTCACTTCCCTGGTGAATCCTACTGTCCTCTCCTACATCATCTGTTTGAAATGTGACAATCTGCTTTCTAGCTTTATATTCTGGCTCCTCTCCATAGAGGAGGCATGTACTACCTGTCTTAGTCAGTCATCTGATCCAAACCAGGGTCCTCTGACTACAAATCAGCAGCCTTGCCTGTATGCAGATGACAATGTATGCTTCTTAAATCACGTGCCTGTTAGCCCAAACTAATTCCTGCTAGCACCTGTGTTCTTGAATGTTATAATCCCACAGGGAAAACTTAGGTGGAGTGCAATTGTACGTAAATCATGGCATAAGCTTTATGTATTTGCTTATTTATTTAAAAAAATCTTAAATGGTTTGAGACTTTTCTACTGCACTGTTCTCCTTACTGCTTTTGCCTATTAAGCACATACCTAGGGGGTGTGGATATGGCAAAAATGTTGCAGCTAGTGCATGAATGACTGAAGGCCATATCTGCTAAAGTTGTTGAAAAGAACATGTTGTTCTTAATTTCCTCTACATCATAATAATAAAGGGAAGATAGGGAGCATTCTAATAGACACTTTGTCCCTAGGAAGTTCTAGGACTGTTGAGAGTTTGATCCCATGATTTGGTGTTCATATAGGAAGCTTGTAAAGGGGTATGCAGAAGTTTCATTTGTGTTCAAGATGTTTGAGCCGAGTCAGCTGTTTACAGAGCAGTTATAATGCAGCAAGCTCATGTGCTATAAGGAAATGCCAGAGTACAACAGTGAAAAGTGTAATTATATTCCCCATAGATAATACTTCTTTAATTAGGGGCATAAAGATGTCTGTAGTGTGAACAATACTAGCGCCAGTTTTATGCATTGGGTAACCAATTCCAGCTGTTCAGCCACATCCTTCTCTGCCAAAGGTTTTCCCCAGAGGTAGCTTTGGTTCCAGGAGCTTTACAATGAGTACTGTGAAAGACAGCTATTATGCAGCCTATCTGGTAATTTTTTCGGGGGCATATGTGCTTCTGCCACCAAGTCTCTTCTACAGAGAACACAAATATTCCTTGATGCTGCACTTCATGGCAAGCACACTTGATTGTGGATACCCACCTCTTCCCTGGCCACATTTTACTCATGACATTCAAGTGCAGCAAAATAGAAAAGCATGAGTTCAAAATATTTGAGGCCCATCCAAGGTCCAGATGGCGTCATGTTTATTTTCTGGAATCAGGGTTTAGGGACAAGGGTAAGAGAAAGGTTTTCCCTGTTTCAAGTCAAGTTTACTGGAAATGAAGCAATCATGTTTCACACAACGTGCTGTTTTTTTCTGTCTCTATATGACATCATGATCTGGCATGCTGTAATGAGTCTTCCCACCATCTCACCTTTGGATGTCATCTGCCTGTTTTATTTGTATTCCCAAATGCAGTGTTGTAAAAAGAGAACAAAATCTACCAATTTGGGCAAGGTGGGTTGGCTTAGATCTCTCTTGGTATAGATGGCTAACAGTGGCAAGCCTATACTTATTTTTAAACCCAGGGCAAGGCATACCCATCAGTCTAAAAGTTGCATCCCTGTAGATGTTTGAGTCATTTTAATAATTCTCTGGAGATGAGAACAAACTTGGAATCATAAGTGCTTTAAAAAACAAACCACCAGCATACCCTGAGGATGTTCAATAACATGAATTATGCCAAGTTCAGAAAGTAAGAAGACCAGAAACATAATATAAGTCATGGGATCATTGACTCCTCACCACCTCCCAGGAGACTTCATGCGAAGCCTAAAGCATATGCATGGCTGAATCAGGCAGTTCCCAGGTGGTGAATGATATTCACAATTTCCTGAACACATGGTTTTCTTCACCCCTCTTCGGCTTTGCACAAAGTGTTCCCTTTTCTTGTATTTTTTCCCCTCTTGCTTCATTTATTGTAATCCTTCTTTGGAAAAACCTTATTTATCTCCCAGTATCCTCTTCCTCATCTTCTATAGTAGTAGAATATTGAGCTGGACACATGTTTACCCAGAATAAACACTAAGTTTCCCAGTTTCTCCTGCATCTAAGTTCTGGCCAATGAAATATAAGCAGAAGCATCAGTAGCAGCAACTGGAGGTCTCTTTCAACATCCCCTGCTCCTTCCCTCCTACATTGCTGACCAGTGTGGAGACCAGATGGCTGCAGATGGAGCGGAGGCACTGTCCCAGAGCCTAGGGGGCATGGAGAATGGAGTTAACTGAACAATGACACAATAAGGGAGAAGGAGCCTGAATCCACGATGCGGTAGAAAGCTAACTCAGCACTGGACTGCCTCTTAACTCATACTGTAGAGGAAAACAAACTTCTAAATTATTTAATCATTTTGGTACTGGGGATCCTGTAACTCACACTGAACTTAGTTCTAACAAATCCACTGTCTCGTGCTTTAAAGCTCTGTTTAATGCCAATGTCACATGCTGGTGTACGAGCTCCAGGCCTTTGATTGCCTCAAGTTTCTCTAACACATGGAGGTCTTTTTGGTCCCTTCTTTCTCTTCTTTCCTTGTAAACTCTTTGAAGTCCCTCCCCTTCATCAAGTTTTTTTTTTTTTTCCCATCAGTATTCTTATTTTAATAGCCAGGTATCATTGCTTTTAAGCACTTTGGAATACCATATTTTTAATTTGAAACAGGTATGTAACATGATTGCCCAGAGGCTTCTTTTCAAATTCATTTCATTTCTTGCCTTGATTGTCTAGAATCTCTGTAGAAGATAGTAAATTCATGTTCCCTAAGTCCACTGGCTTATCTGTGTATCCAGGTTTCCTGGCCCAGGATGCCTGGGGCCTCTTTGAAGTACTCTAACAATGCCTCTGTAGCAATCTTGAGTCCCTACTGAGTCAAGACCAGTGCAAGACATGGTCCTGGGCTCCAAAGGACTTCTCAGTGCAAAAATTAGCACCTGGCTCTATCAGTCCTGAGGCTTTACAGTTAAGTTAACATTATCAGAGCCTATCACAGGTTTATTATTTTGGTTTTGTTGGATAGAAAAGTAACACTGCTGTAGAAAATGAAGAAATACCAAAATATATAAAGAAGAAAATAACAGTCTTTCATAATCTCTTAACCTCGAGAGAAGTACATTAAAAATACTTATTTCCTTTTAGCTTCTTTGTGTGTATATTTGTGTATATTTAATTTTATAATGGTAAAGCAAAATTTTTGTATTTATCATCTATCTATCTACCTTTCTATGGCTACAAAACACTACACTCCATTTTGTGCATATGCTAGAATTCACTTAACCAGTTTCATATTGTTTAATATTTAATTTTTCTCTGATTTTACCTGATTATAAATAACACTGTGACTAATTATGTGGACATATTTTTTCCCTGTTTGTATTACTTCCTTAGGCTTGATTAAAGGTAAAATAATTTTAGATTCTTAGGAGATTTAAAGACTCTTGATACATGCTGGAAATTATTTAATAGAAAGTTCTATCAATTTCTCATTTGCCTAGTTATGTCTCATTACTTCCTTGCATGAATAGAATTTTTATCATTAAAAATATTTATTAATGTGAAAGTTAAAAAAAGTTGTCTCATTTTAAAATGAGTATTTCTTTGATTACAATGAAAGTTGAATGCATTTTTTGATCATTATTATTTTACATTTCTTGTTTTATGTCTCTTTACGTCCTTGGTCTATTTACCTGGAATCATCATGTTTTCTTTAAAATCTGAGAAAATTATAGAAAAAGCATTTTAATTGTTTGCCTATCATATTTTTTAACCATGTTTTTTTTTTTGTTTCTGATTTTCCATTTGTCTTTTAATTGACTCAGGATATTTGTGACAAATAGCCATGAAATGATTATAGAGTCAAATAAATTTCTCTGACATTTTTCATAAGATTTAACTTTGTAAAATCTTTTCCACCTTCACCTGAACAGGTGAGCAATAGTAACTAAGATTAGTTGGGCATTGTGGTGGGTGCCTGTAGTCCCAAGTACTCAGGAGGCTGAGGCAAGAGGATCACTTGAATCCAAGAGGCTGAGGTTACCATGAGCCATGATGATACCATGGCACTCTACCCAGGGCAACAGATTGAGACTCTGTCTTTAAAAACAAAACAAAACAAAAAAAAAAGTAACTAAGAAAGTTTCACTTTCCTTCACTTGTTTACAGTGATGCTTTGATTAAATTCTATTTAATCAAATTACATTCTAGTTAATCAAATTAAAATCTAGGTTCTCTGTCTACTATGGATCTGCTTTGGGATTTTGTTCTGTTTTATTGATTTGTCTATTTTTGTACCAATATTACTACCTTTATTATTATAGCTATAAAATTAATTACTTAATTTTACTGTGTAATTATTGAATACCTACCATATTTAAAAACTGTGCTTGGTATGGGGATGAAACATTGTAGCAGATGGATATATTCCTGCCCTTACACTCATGGATTCTAGGGCAGGAAATAGGAGAATAATTGATATGTACAACCCAACAAGACATGAGCAATGAGATGAGAGGCACAAGCTATTGGGGAGCATATGGTAAGCACTGATCGCATGCCTGGCTGAATGAGGTTGAATAGACAAATGACATCTAAGTTTAGTGCTGAAGTTTAGAATGGACAGGCAAATGGCTGAAGGAGAAGAATGTTGAAGGTAGACGGAGCTGCATTTGGAAAATCTAGGAGTGAACAGAGATTCTAATGCATTCACATTAAAATGCGTGTAATTTACCCTAGGTGCCAAAAAGAAATGTTGAAAGGGTTTAAGTAAGAGATTTAACTAGCTCCACAGTCAAGAAAAATCTGTGGGCTTATAATATGGAGGATCAGTTGTATTGGAGGCAAAAATTGTGGGCAGGGAATCAGTTGTTCTAATAAATCAGAAGAAAAAAAATGATGCTGGCTTAAGTGAGGGTATCAGCATCAGGAATAGAGAGATATGGACATTTTGACAAATGTGGCATATCTGGGAGATATATGGGATATAAAATTAACAAAAAGTCTTGATTGGATATGTAAAATAAGAGAAAGGAAGGAATCAAAGATGACACCACAGGGCAATTGAGTAAAAGTTGTTTCCATGCAATAAAAAGGAATACAGGAAAGGTGACAATGAAGTGGGAAGATGCTGATTATTATCTGTGTTAAGTTTAAGATGGGTGTGATACACCCAAAGCTGGATATCCAATAGACAATTGTCTGTGCTAGTTTGAAGTCTGGATGAAAGTGAGATGAGCCAAAGATATACATATCTACTGGGCACGGTGGCTCATGTCTGAAATCCTAGCACTCTGGGAGACCAAGTCAGACTTGAACTCAGGAGTCCAAAATCAGCCTGAGCAAAAGTGAGATCCCCATTTTGAAAAATAGCTGGGCATTGTGGCAGGTGCCTGTAGTCCCAAATACTTGGGAGGCTGAGGCAAGAGGATCACTTGTGCCCAGGAATTTGAGGTTGCTGTGAGCTATGATGCCATCGTACTCTACCAAGGGTGACATAGTGAGACTCTGTCTCAAAAAAAAAAAAAAAAAAGAAGAAGAAGAAGATATATATGTGTGTGTCCTCAGTATTTATTTAAAAGGTAGGTAAAGCTATAAGAGTGGATGCAACCTCTCTCACAAGATCTGCTGAATGAACATAACAGAGAATTTAAGAAATACCAATATCTAAAGTACAAGCAGAGGATGGGAGCCACAACATGAGAGAGAGCAAGCAGCTAGAAGGAGGGCAGAGAAACAAGAGAATGTGGTATTTTGGAAGTGGAGGGAAGATGATGTTTTAGAAAAGAGGACTGATGTGACATTGTCTAATGCTCTTAAGATATCAGAAAAGATAATGACCTAAAAGTTGTCATTGGTATTAGCAACAAGTATATTGTTAGTGAGCTTATAGAGAACAGTTTTGGAGACTTGGAGAGTATACAAGACAGATTGCAGAGTCTGTCCAATTTTGGAGACCTGGAGAATATACAAGACAGACTGCAATCTCTGCAGATTGCAGAGTCAATTGGAGAGTAAATAGGAAGGGGAATAGACAGTGTTGACAACTCTGGAACTTTTGAGTTTGAAGGGAAGAAGAGAAGAGAGCTATGATAGCTAAAGGGAAATGGAAGACCAAGGTAATTCAGACTTTACATCTGGGAACATTTATAACTCTCCTTTTATTGACTTTATAGTTCTTGGAAAGTAAATTATACATTTTTTGCTATGTTTGTTCCTGCTTAACTCATGCTTTTCCTTTCTTATTTTAAATGTCAACTTTCTTTATTCTTATTACTTTTTAATTACCAATTGGCTATTGCTAGTGATATGGAAATCATGCCAAATGTCTATATTTGTATAATTATCTTGTTTCCATCCACTTTACTGAACTGTCTTATCATGTTATTTTATATAATGATATTAATAATATTATCTTATAAAAGTTATAATTTATTTTCTTGAGTTTTCTATATAAGTACTGATGTTTAATTTATTATTATAAGTGTGAATTTCATTCTTTCCCATAGTCTTTAAAGGAAGGGATGATGCCTTATAAGATAAAATTAAAAGAGACATGAGACATCACCTTGACTAATAGTGACTGTTAGTCACTGTATAGTCACAATGACTAATTTCATTTTTTTTAAAAATGAGGACCTCTGGTTAAGATCACTTAAGCCTCTACAGTCTTATTTATGTGTGTTTTTCCAGATTCTGTTGCAACACCATAAAATACACATACACACACACACACATATACACATTTCATTTTCACCAGAACACATCAGCTTTAGGATGGGATAAAGAATATTAAAAGTTTACATAATATTAATTATGGTAATGCAATATAAGTAATCTGGTAAAGCCTCCAAAAATATCCTCAGAAACTAATTAAATTTTATTGTTGATGTTGGTCAAATACCATGCCCTTCTTGGTGACTTTGACTGGCTCATGCTGCTTCTTCTATTACGGGAGGACCACTGAGGTAAGTTTTATGACATTGCCACTCTTTTCTTGCCACCCTCCACCAGAGGAAAGTATTCTTGCCTTTCTATTGGAATGTTCACCTTTTTCATTAGATTTCTAAAATTAGCCTGCTCTATTAAATTTCCAGTCCCTATTACCAATAAATGTGTTCCAAGTTCCTATGCCTAGGCTGAAGACCCTTGGGAAGATCCCAGGTGCTCCCTTTAAAACTTTAAAAGACTGGCTCACGCCTGTGGCTCAAGTGGCTAAGGCTCCAGCCACATACACCTAAGGTGGCAGATTCGAATCTAGCCCAGTCCACCAAACAACAATGACGGCTACAACCAAAAAATAGCTGGGTGTTGTGGCAGGTGCCTGTGGTCCCAGCTACTTGGGAGGCTGAGGCAGGAGACTCGCTTGAGCCCAGGAGTTGGAGTTTGCTGTGAGCTGTGATGACACAGCACTCTACCCAGGGGGACAGCTTGAGGTTCTGTCTTAAAAAATAAAACAAAACAAAACTTTAGAAGACCAACTGTATTGAACCATAATTTATATGCTGTCACTATAGACTGTTTTCTTTTACTCTATAATCTTAATGATGAATCATGTGGTATGAGGTCTTTTGTGAAATGAATTTTTACTCAGAATGAGGTTTTTAATTTATTAACATAAAGGGATGAATAGTTCTCTCCTTTTTATTGCTCAGTAGCTCTCCATTAATGAATATTACAGAGTTTGTTAATCTACTAACCCGTTGATGGATGGACATAGATTTTTTTTCTAGTTCTTGGCTAATATTAATAAGTATGTGATGGCTAATCATGTACAAAACATTTTTTATGAGTAAATAATTGGGAATAAAATTGCTGGGTCATAAACCAAGTGTATGCATTTCTCTGCCTTTTTCTTTTCCAAATTGCTTATGGATTTTATTTTTTCTCTCTGCATATAATTTGGTTAACTTTCACTCTCTATATTTCTGAATAAACATTGTTAGGAGGATGCAAGTCTGGAATTGTAATAAATTCCTGGTAGTTGTTCCTTTTATCATTGAATAAAACTTTCATTTTTCCAATAATAATTTTGCCTGAAACTCTATTTTATTGAATATTAACATTGTTTTCTTTTGTTAATATTTTATCAGTGTATTTTGCCATCCCTATCATTTTAAATATTTTTATTTAATTAAAAATAGTATGAGGTCATAGTTTTTATAAGTCAAATTGTACTACAAAGTTTAATGAAAATCTGAAGTCTTATTTCTTATCACTCCCACCCACAATCCTTTGGAGGCAAATATTTAAAATTATTTTTAGTTTTATGTTCCACATTTACCTTTATATTCTTAAGTGCCAAATTTAGAATGTAATTTTTTTTTTTAAATTTCAGACCTTATCTATTGCTTTCCAACTAAGGTAGATAAAAGCCCATTTACTCATAATTGCTCCCCAAACCTCCTATTGATAC
Source organism: Galagoides demidoff (assembly GCA_963574575.1). Lineage (NCBI taxonomy): Eukaryota > Metazoa > Chordata > Mammalia > Primates > Galagidae > Galagoides > Galagoides demidoff. The sequence continues at coordinate 10,969 of CAUYQV010035329.1, read as the reverse complement.
AGAAATATTATTCAGAGTTTACATCATGAAGTATTTATTACTGTTTACAACTGAGATCTAACTATGTTGTATAGATGTTGCTCTTCCCGGTATTAACAATGGCTTCATTTTGTTCTTTTCTTAAAAAAAAAATCTATCATGAGCTCTTTCTCAAATTTTTCCACTTGGTTATAGGTGTTAGATAATCCATCCATTCCATTTTGTTTCTTTGTCATGTACTCTGCAGTCAAACTTTGAGTCCAGTTTGACTTCTCAGTGAAGTCTTTCTTCCTTCTCAACATTGGATTTAGGTTTCTTGATTCACTTTTATGCTACCTTCCTTCTAGATAGGATTTCTTTATCTCCTGGACCACTACTCACACCACCAATTCACAATCAGTTTGTTAAATTCCTAAAGTAAGTACAAATCCTCCTTCCTTGTTTTCTTCTTCTTTCTAAATTTTAAATGGCAGGTGACACTGGGGAAAGCGTTAAAAGGCTGCTGAAGAATTGTAAACATGGTAGTAAGGTGTGTGTTTCAAACCACCCCTGGTTAAAGCCTGGAAAATGAGAGGGTAGCTCTGGGTACAGTTGTGATCACCGTACAGGTACCAGATAGTGACACTCATTTGTACTTTGGGGGTACTAATGGAGATGGCGAGAATGAGACTTACACAAAGATTTTCAAGAGATAGCATGCATATGGCTTGGTCTCTGGATAGTGATAGGTGGTGAGGTAGAAAAGGGCAAGGATGAGCTTTTCAGGATTCTGGCTGGATGGACAGTGGAGCCATTTATTGAGAAATGGAACACTGGGCATCGTGGGTGGGAAGCAGCAGCAGAAAGAAGAGAATGATAAAGGGCCCATTTTCAGGCAGCAGTGAAGTGACCTATTTTTCACAAACACTTTCTGAATGTGCCAAGCTTTATAAAGCAGTAAATAGCAACCAAACATAAACTGCTTCTGGAAGAAGTAGGATGGGAAGGTATGGTATCCTGCCTGCCTGTCAATGCGAGTGGCCCTTCAGGGATCAAAATTCCGGCATCTTCTATTACCTTAATTAGTGGCTCCTGTTTATTCTTTCAGATGCCATTTCATATTAGACTTTTTTCTCATATTCTTTCCTTCCAAGTAGGAAAGATAGACCTATTTGGCAAGCAGAAGTTAGAAAATGATTGGAGCTATTCCAAAAATATCAAGATGGGAAACAAAATATGAAAGGGTGCAAGCTTGAATGGAAAAAACCCCAGGAGAGAAAAATACAATCAGATTACATAATGAGCCTACCAATTTAAATAGGAAATTATTGGGGAAATAATTTTTTGAAGGACATGTAGGGATATTTCACCTCCACAAAGCACAAGACCAAAAGGGCTGCTGGAAGGAAAAATAGTGTAGGCCTATTCAACAAGGAGAAAGGAGAGGGTTATGAAAATGGGCTGTCAGGTTTCCCTCACAGAGGAAAACGGAATCAACGATTCTTAGAGCTCATGTTCCAAAGTCATACAATCTCACAGCATTACGAATATGCATATGCACTGAGTTATGGCATGAGCCTTATACCACAGGAAAATAGAGAATCATGAAAGAGAATTTGGCATTGGCCATAGATGTGTGATTTGTGTCATGGTAGAAATAGAATCATGTGACAGAAAAGGAAATTCCCCTGGTGACCCCTCATCATCAAGGAAAGAGTATAAGACCACGTTTTTTTCATTTTGAATCATATACAACATAAATCCCACATTTACTAACTCAGCACTGCTTAGTGTCTGATAAATTTGTAAGGAATAAGAAGCAATCTTGAAAGATAAATCTACCTCTACTAAATTTATGCTTTGCATACACATGTTTTTGCTTTGCACATTTTTTGCTATTACTATTCATTTTAGGTTATGCTATTATTGAAACATATATTCTCTTGCCAATCCATTATATTTTCCTGCAGATGATGGCTTTTAAAATAGAGAGATAAAGAATAAATCATTATATATATCTTTTTCTCCTAAGTTAATGCAAAATGGTATGTTGACCAGATAAGAAAACCCTGGTAAAACTACTCTGATTCATTTTTATTGAAGGGATTGCTTGGTTGCAGAATCTGGGTGGGTAATACCATACATATTGTCTCATCTAGTAATTTTCATGGAAATAATATTCAAATTCTGAGCAAACCCTAAAGTTTCTCTAGGATTGTTGGTTAGGGTTATCAAGAGTTAGAAATTTTGACTGTGTTAAAAAAGGCAATGCTCACATCATGAAAATTCTACAACTACAGTTAGACAGAACTTCTCTTTTACACAGTCATTCTATGATAAAAGTGAAGAATAAAAAGAAGTTCACTATGCCATTCACATGTATTCTCCACATGAGATTAACAATTGTAGATGCCTGACAAGCTGTTCTTAATTATCAGAATGTTCAGTGTGGTAGAGGCACAACATTCAGGTGGTATAAAGGAGTTTTGTTTTATTTTGGTGATACTATCCAAAGTCTACATAATGAAGACAGAAATTTTATGAATTAATTTGTTTATTTATGAGTTGGGTTTGGTGACACTGCTGTTCCAAGGAGGATGATGTGTTGGTATGACTATAATTTTATGTCATTAAAAAAAGCAGCATAGTCCAGTGGAAACATCATGAGATTCAAACACCTGGGTTCTAAGTCAAGAATTGGCACTTGGAAACTCTGATACTAAGTGTCAACTAATCCCATCTTAAAACAAGGACAATAATGTCACTGGGCTGCTACTTCACATGATCACTGTGAAGACCAAAAAATCTAACATGCGTGCTTTGTAGCACATGTTCAGAAATACATGTGTATTTGTTTTTCTTTTTGAGTAAAGTGTTTTATCCTAATTGAGACCACAATGGTAAACTCTGTTACTGAGTTATCCTGAAGGTTCATTTGGAAATGAATATTTTGATATTTTACATTTAGTGTAAATTCAGGTGAGAAGAAGGCTGATTGAACGGAGGGAAGCAAAACTGACTTCTCGATTCTTATAAAATGAAGCAAATAGTCATGGTTAAGGCAAGTTATAGTTTGGTACTGCTTGTGTTAGTTTCACAACAGTTTAAAGGCTTCCCCGTGAGATGGAAAATTTATGTTGGACACACTTGCTGCTTCAATTTCATATTCCAAAAAGTCACTCTGGAGTCCATATAAGGAGACACAGGGACTCATAAGGCAGCCCATCTGTGCTCCCTGATGTACAATTTCTGTTGGTTCCCCTGTGGGGACTTTCAGAAATCCTGAACAAAGAGGCCATAATTCTGTCAACACCACACACCACAGGAGCAGGGGCTAGGAACTGATCCTTGGAAGCTGTGCCGTTTAACGTGCCTTATAACACTGGGATAGATGTGTGGACTTGGTAAGATTTTGGCCTGAAGCTGTAAAAGCCACTGTCCTAAAGCTCTGTCAGAAGTGCCAGCTTCCTAACACCCTGGCTGATGTACTAATGATGCTCCTAGGATATCTCAGACCTCCTAGGGAGAAAAACAGCACTCAATAAATCTACGGGATAAAGCAGACAGTGCTCCTAGATCTCTCCTATCACTTGTAGGACATTATGTTACCTGAGATTTTGATTTTCCAGTAAATCTCTTGCAGTGTGACCAGCATGACTCATAAGAACTGGTGTTGATGCGAGCTAGTCAGAGTGCCATGTGTATGTGGGGACCATTCTCTGGTGTGCTGGGCCCAATGTCCACCCTTCTCTGCCTGGCTCTGGGTCCCGGTCAGCTGACCTGCCTTGCCCCCTGGCCTCTGGTCAGTGGAGGAAGAGAGTGAGATACAGTATTTGTTTCCATGAGTGTCTCCCAGCTGGGTGGCTCACGAGAGGCTGTGGCTCTGTTGGGAGTCCCTCCATGCAGCCTTATCTGTCTCTGGCTCCAGGGAACACAGTCTTCCCTCACCCCTTCAAGCACACGGAAGTGATAGTGCCTTGTTGTCACTAGCCCTGGCTTACTGCCCTCTTCTTGGCAGCTTCCCTGTTCCCTGCTCATAAATAGAAACTATTCCCTTTATTAAATTGTCGTCACATATCCCAAATTAAGAGTGCCAACTTTTTCTTGCCAAGACTCTGATACAACAGGCAAGCTGAATTGCCACTGGCCTGCAAATGGGGGGAAAATCCAAACTTCAGGTGCCAGATCGTTGTTGGGTAGAATGCCACTCAGTCACAGTGACTACAGGGGTCCTCTGTTTCCACTGCTTTCTAGATAAGGGTTGGTTTCGCTTAGTTCTGTTTTCGAAATATTGTATTAGAAATGTCTAATTTTGTGATGAAGTCCAAGTTGTTTATTGAAAGATCATGAATACTATTGCTTAATCTAAAGAATGGTTTATTTGATATGTTTATTTTGGGTGGGTTGAAAAATGAAGTACTATATTCATTGTTATGAAAAAATAAAATACCTTTAATTTTCTATTGTTAAAACTTACAGTAGATGTCTAGATTTATGTCAATATACTCTGAAAAAAATAAGGAAAAGAAAAATCTTATCACTTTTCAGTGTTCGCTAGTATGAAAACCTTAGAACACTTAAAATTTTTGAGTGGCAAGATTATATGGATCAGCCACACTTGGGCTTATTATCCTAGTCAAATGATCCATTTCAGTTGACTTATTTGATTTATCTTACAAGTTTGGGCATAAACTGTTTTTAATGAATATTAATATTGGGTGTCCCTGTCTTTTGGGGAATGCATTAATGATAGATCTTTAGCAACATTCTACTCCTCCAAATACTATGTATTAATTATTTAGAAAAACATTTTTAGAAAATTATTTTAAGCATTAAAATGATTGGGGTACATTAGAATCAACTTTGGTTTGAGAACATTGTGGCACTCAGTGATCATAATTTAGTGCACAACTAGGTGGTATTTTCTGCCTTTCCCGCAGGAACAGAATTCCCTTCTCTTGAGAACTGTTTCTCACTCAGATCCAAACACATACATACTCAGGAGCTGCTCTCTTCTTACACTAAGTTGTCACACTCTGACCACAAGTAATTGGACCAGAAGTTGGCCCATGGCCAGAGCTCAGCCTATCAGAATCCTTCCATGGGATTTGTTGTGAAAGGAAGAGAGGAAGAGTGAGGTCCTCTCTAGATATGGAAACTGCAAGGTGTAAAACTCAGATTCCCTTGGTGGCTACTTTCCCTCCCTTGTGAAGAAAGCCTATTTTTGTTGAAAGAAACTAAAGTGGTCACTGAGAGGCAGAAATGAGAGTCAGGGGGATCCTTGTCACATCCAAGTCCTTGGCTCCACCTAGTCCAGAAACTCTGGCACATTTCTGCCTTTTCCAAGTTGTGGCTGTTCATATATTTTTCAATGATTTATATAAGATATACTCAGTACTGTCCTTAAGACTTTCCCGTTTGCCTAAGCTTGTTTCCTTATGGCCTCCATCAGTTACAATCAAAAGCATTCTGACTAAAGCACATGGTTATAAATATTCAATTTAAATTTGTTCAACACTTTCTGACAGGTACTTGGAGCCAAATCTTCCAAGGGAAGAAATGCAATATGAAACGTTGTCCTTACTCTGTGAGTTTCTGATAAAGTAGGCGAGAGAACAATGATAAGGACAATAACAACACTGATAATACAATCACCACAATTTTTGAGTACTCACTATGGGCCAGGCAATCTGCTAAATCTTTTTTTTTATTGTTTGCTTTTATTGTTTTTTTTAAAATTTTATTGAATGGTAACTATGTACATTAATGCACTTGCTAAATCTTTTAAATACACAATTTTATTTAATGATTATAATAATTCTATTGCATATGGAATTACAGCTCAGCAAGCTTGAGTCCCACAGCTAGTAAGGGGTAGGGGCAGAATTTGAACTCAGAACTGTTGGGCTTCCACATGGTGGCTCTTGTTCACTGTACCCCATCTCTCATCTGCAAGGAAAAATACATCCGACTTAAAAGTAAGTTCAGAAAAGGAAGAGGTGACATTCATTTGGAAGCATCTAGAGTAGTTTAGTGGCTTTAATGTAGGCATTAAAGGATAGTTATGGGATGTGATGGGGGCAGAAAATATACCCTACAGAACCCTCCCAGTCTTCAAATACATTTATAACTCAGACTGGGTCAAGGATAAAAATAGGAGATAGAATCAACTCAAATTTCTCTTGAGCTGCATCTCAGGCTTCTAATGCTAGCTCTTTCTTCCCCTTTCAAGTATGCCTTCCTAACTATTCTGCTAAGTATAAGGAATTAGCCTGCAATTCTAAAGATTCACAGCTGGAAAGATTTCATTTTGGAGCCATGAAAGCCAAGTACATTTAGCATTTTTGATTGAGCAGGTCCCGAAGTTAGTGAGCTTAGATCGATCATGTGCTTCTTGGGCTGATGAGGTTTACATGCCTGATAATGGCCATATTGTGTTGCTATCAGGCAGTCTGTGTGTGGTAAGGCTGATTTAGGCTTTCCAGGTTCTTTGAAATCAGGAGCTGATACATCCATCCTCCCATCTCAGCCCAAGACCCTATGTATCTGACAGACACACATAGCCATTTTGATACACAGTGAGTCTGATCTCTGGAGATACCTTACAAGTTGTAAAACCAGAAATAATAATGTTTTTCATATACCCTGGTTCTGCCTTTTCTAGGGTAGGCCATATATGGTCATAAGTAACCCAAGCTCCCTCAATGAATATTTTTATAAAAGCAGGAGGCCGAAAACTCTCAGTAATCCTTTGTTGTAGTTTTGGAGTAGTACACATAAGCCAATGAGTTCCAAGTGCTTTATAAGAAACTGATTCTTGTTGAGTGTCAGGTGCTGAGTTGGAGACCTTATGCATTAGCTCCTTAGCTCTTATACTTCACAGTCATAAGTTACTCAACTTATGTAACTACTCAACTCAAGTTACTTTGAGAAACTTGAGATTCAGAGAGGTTAAGTATCTTGCCTAAGGTCGCACAGCCAGTAGATGGCAGAGTTGACATTGGAATCTACTTTTAAATGACGCAAAGGCATTGCCTTAACTGCAAGCTGTTGGTAGGCATTATTACCATTTCTTTCTTTCTCTCTTTTTTTAATGATTAATTTTTGTTTTCTTAGAGTGTGTGTGTGTGTGTGTGTCTCACTATGTTTACCAGGCTAGACCAGAACTCCTGGGCTCATGCTATTCTTATGCCTTGGCCTCTCAAGTAGGTGGGACTTACAGGCACCTGGCTGGGCATTATTATCATTCTTTGGCTTGGGATACTAAAACCTGGAAGTTAAATTACTTGTAAGGTCACACTGGAGCTCAGGAGCAGATATTATTTATATCTAGTCACGGTAGTGTGCTTGCATCGAAGCAGACTTCTAAATGATGTTGAATATCAGATACTGGTCAGAAATAGTACATGCGAAAGTGATAAAACATGCTATTTGGAGGAAAAACAAAGTAAAATTTCTAGAAAAAAATGCCTGAGACTTTCAATTTAAAATGTCTTCAGAAATTATTATTATTATTATTATTTACAGCTGGTTATCACTGAGGTACTTCCAAATTGGCTATTTATTTTTGAAGGTGTAAATGTCATTGCTTAAAATATGTCAACACTGGGAAACTTCAAAATAATCAGTAGGGCAGATGATCTGTAGGCTTGTTGCACAGATACTCTTTGTGAAACAGACAACATCCTCCTAAACTGGCAGAAAAGCAGCCTCCATTGCTATCATTTTCTGAAAACAGCCTAAGTAGTTTGAGGGGTAAAAATCATATTTTTACCACCTAGAAATGATGATCAATCCATATGGCTTGTAGTTTTACTTTATGTTATTTGGTGACTACTTAAAATAACTATGTATTTGCATGTATTGGGTAAGGTAGCCAAGGCAAGCAGTTAATGCTATGTCGACCTTAAATCTAGTGTTAGGTAATCTCAAAACCAAAATCGCTGACTAGACAAAGGTGTCTTCTTCATAGAGAATAACCAGAATAGTGTGCAGGTTCTAGTCACTGTGAATAGGATGTCATCCAGGCACATAGTCAGTCTGGCATAAGTGAAAGTGAAGGAAAAAATCCTATAAGCTGTGAGACAAAAGCATCCAGTAACTTACAAAGGAAAATACATCACACTAAAAGCAGACTTCTCAATAGAAAGCTTACAGGTCAGAAGGGATAGGATGTCATGTTTAGTCTTCTTAAACAAAAGAACTGTAGCTAATAATTTTGTGTATACAAAATTAAGTTTCAAAAATGAAGAAGTAAAATCTTTTCCAGACAAGCAAACATTACGGGAATCCATCAACCCTAGACCCAGCCTCCAGATATATTGAAAAGTACTTTAAACACCCAAAATAATGGTTTCTACTTACCAATGTAAAAACACTAGAAAGTAAAAACTCACAACTCAATGAAACAGTAACGAAAGGGAGAATATAAGGTAACTAGGTAACAATCAATATGATGATTAGAACAGTATTTCAATTATCAATATTAAAGTTGAATGTAAATAGTCAAAATGACCCACCTAAAGATATGGAAAGATAGAATGGATTACTAAAATCCACATTCTAAATGTCTTCAAGAAACACATATAACTTGTAATGAGTTGCATAGATTCAAGGAAAAAGGGGTGGAAGAAAATATTTCATACCATTGGAACCTAGTAATGATAAGATTGGCTAGTTAGATTCTAAAATTAAAGAAAAAAGATGTTTTACATCTTATCTGGTCAAGTTCCTCAAAGAAGGGAATACTGTGATAGGTTAACCATTGGTTTTATTTTGAGAGCTTTTGTTCATAACATATTATTGTACATATACACCTTATCTAACTAGATAGAAAATCCAAGAAAACACAACTTGAATAAAACAAGCAATACTTGTACTAGCAATTGTAAATGCCTGTTGGTTGCTACCCAGAATCCATTCGCTTTCTATCTTGTTATTGTGATAAAAAACACATAATAGGAGATCTACCCTCTTAAATTTTTAAGTGTACAGTATAGCATTGTTAACTGTATGTACGATATACAGCATATTTCTAGAACTTTCTCATCTATGACTGAATCTTTGTATCCATTGAGCAGCAACTATCTGTGGCCTCTCCCTTTAGCTGTTAGGAGCTACCTTTCTGCTTTCTTTTTCTATGACTTTTGGTTACTTTAGATATCTCATGCAGGTGGATTCATGCAGCACTTGTGCTTCTGTAACTGAATTATTTCATTTAGCATAAGCCCCGGTGTCCATCCATGTTGAAGCATATGACAAGATTTTTGTTTTTTTAAAGCTGCATAGTATTCTATTATATAAAATCTGACAATTAAATTCAGATTTAAAACTCGTCCTAGAAAAAGTGCTACATACCTCATTGCTGAATATCACTATGGTCATCCAAAGTATTCCCCCAAAGAAGCCATGCACTGATGCCAGTGCCTAGTCCATCCTTTAAAGCAATTTTAAAACTCTTTTTTCTTGGACTGGCCATAAAAGCTATCATTGAATTACCTTTGACATCCTAAATGTCATCAAAATGTCTTCCTTTCAATATTTTCTTAATCTTGGGTAAAAAAAAAGTCAATGGGGACCAGATCGGGTGAGTAGGGAGGATGTTCCAACACAGTTATTTGTTTATTGGTCTAAAAATTCCTCACAGACAGTGCAGGTGAGTAGATGTATTGCTGTGATGCAAGAGTCATGAGTTTTTGGCCAAGATTTTCAGTTAAGATTTTCCTAACTGTTTCTCTATTGGTGTTTACTTGGTCTGCTATGCTTCTCACAGTCGCCAAGGATTTTGATGTACAATTTGATGAATTTTTGCAATGCTTTTGTTTTGCTCATTATTGGCTACCCTGACCTCTCTTCATTAGTGACACTTTCTCTCCCCTCAGAAAAACATTTAATTCTGTACACTACCATTTTTTTCATCGTACTATCTTAATAAACCTGGACTAACATGTCTCTGATTTCACTTTCACTCTTGTCAAGTTTAACACAAAATTCATAAATGTTTGTTAATTGTTCTAATTTGAGCTCTGACATTCTTGTAAAGGAACAGAAAAAGACACAATAACAATAATGTCACTCAGCAAGACACTGCCACACATTGACACAATTGTAACTGTGAGACACTGATATGTTAAGGTTTTGAAAACTTACCAAGTTGTTTGTACAGTGCTGCTAACATAAGCTCATTTCGGCAAGTTATCAAACTTAATTGTCAGACTTATATACATTTCCTTAATCCATTCATCAGTCAATGGACATCTATATTGTTTCTATGGCTATTGGCTATTATGAATAATGCTGTAGTTAACATGAAGTGAAAATATCTCACCAACATTTTGCTTTTAATTTTTTTTTTTTTTTATTGAATGGTGACTGTGTACATTAATGCACTTCTGGGGTACAGTGCGAAACACTTCCATCAAACTGGTTAACATAGCCTTCATGTAGTTTTCTTAGTTATTGTGTTAAAACATTCATATTCTACTCATAGAAAGATTGACTTGTACCCTTGTAAGATGAACCACAGAAGTGAACCCTCGAATTCCCCTCCCTTCCCCCTCCCAGTATCCTTAGGTTGTTATTAGGTTATAGCTTTCATATAAAAGGTTTAAATTAATTTCATAACAGAGGTGTGTACATTGGATACTTTTTCTTCCATTCTTATGATACTTTGCTAAGAAGAACATTTTCCAGCTCCATCCATGTGAACATGATGGACGTAAAGTCTCCATCTTTCTTTATGGCTGCATAGTATTCCATGATGTACATATACCACAGTTTGTTGATCCATTCGTGGATCGATGGGCACTTGCTCTTCTTCCATGACCTGGCAATTATGAATTGGGCTGCAATAAACATTCTGATACAAATATCTTTGTTGTAATGCGGTTTTTGGTTGTCTGGGAATATACCTAATAAAGTAATTGCAGGGTCAAATGGCAGGTCTATTTTTAGTTCTCTAAGTGTTCTCCAGATGTCTTTCCAAAAGGAACATATTAGTTTACATTCCCAC
>CAUYQV010035328.1:0-21938 GCA_963574575.1 Galagoides demidoff | reverse complement strand
TGATCTCACCTACATGTGGAATCCAATAGAGCTGAACTAAGAAAGCCTGGGACATGAATGGCGATTATCAGGGGATGGGGGTGGAGAGCAGGAAGACGTTTGTCGAAGGATACAATTTTTCCATTAGACAGGAGGAATAAGGTCAAGAGAGCTATTGTACAAAGTAAATAAGTATAGTTAATAACAACGTATTACATTCTTGCACATGGTATGTGAGATAAGGCCTATGTTAACTAGCGCAGCAACTACCATGTTCCAGATTTCAAACATTATGTTGCAAAAGATGAATATATACAATATCAACAACACATCTAGAATAGAGATGTACTTTTGATTCATTATGAAATACATAGATTCAAAAGTTTGTGTTTTCATTTTGCATAATTAAAGTTGCAACTCACTGACAATATCAATACAATATTGTTTTCACAATAGCAAAATGAACAACTCATAGTGGTTTATAAAATAATAACATTCAATTATCTCACAGAACCAGAAGTCTGAACATTCACAGTTTCAGATTTGTTTCCGACCCTCAGTAAGTCCTGGAGGACCCAGGTTCAGGCTTCCCAGTCTTCTATCCTCCTTGTTCTTTCAATATCTTCTCTCACTGTTGAAAGTCAAAGGTTTTGCCTCTAAGACTCAGATGAAAGCATGTCAACATTGCGAGCAAGAAAGAGAGAAATATAGTACAAAGTCTTCTTCTTTTAACACCTCCATTTATTAAAAGAGAACATCTTTCTCCAAATCCTTCTATCCTCCAAATAGTCTTCCCTCACAGCTCATTTATGAGGACTGAGTGGTTTCCCATTCACAAGAATTTTGGGAAGACACACTTCATCATTCGTCACTCTCTGTCAGGGAAGCTTGATTTTGGCAGGAAATGGAATGAGGAGAAAACTCCTTTAGGCAGACAAGTACCTGTCTTTATATTTTAAGATACTATGCTGTAAGAAAGTCCTTTATAGTTAAGATAGCCAAAAAGATAGAGGGAAGAGTTTAAATGACGAGTTCTATCTCTGTATACAAAGGATAAAGTGCAGTCGCCTTCTGCATAAGGAGGCTTCTGTCAACAACAGTTGCATAGAATGAAGGTGGTTCCGTAAGTTGTAAACGAACTGAAACCTTCCATCACCTAGTGACATCGTAGCCATTGTAATGTCTTAGTGCAATGCATTGCCAACATGTTGGTGCTGATGTTGGTGGAAACAAACTTAGGGGGCTGCTAATCATATAAACATATAGTGTATACTGTTGCGTACATGATACTTGGTGATGATAATGGATGACCATGTTACTAGTGTAGGTATTTACCATACTGCACTACTTATCATTATTTTACAGTGCAACTTTAACTTTTGAAAAAGTTGACTGAAAACGGCCTTAGGTGGTTTTTTCAGGAGCTATTCCAGAAGAAGGCCTTGTTATCACAGATGTCACCTATATGCTTGTTATTGCCACTGAAGACCTCCCAATGGGACAAAACTGGAGGTGGAAGACAGCAAAACTGATGACTCTGAACCTCCATAGGATTATGTGTTTGGGGATTAAAAATAAACTAAATAAAAATAGTAAAAAGCTTATAGAATAAGGATATAAAGAAAATATTTTATACAGCTGCACAATGTTTTTAAGCTAAGTCTTACTTTAAAAAAGTGAAAAAGAACAAAAATATAAGTTTACTAAGTAAAATAGTTACAGTGAACTATGGAAACTTTATTATTGAAGAAAGAAAAATATTCTTATAATTTGGTGTACAGTGTTTATCAAGTCTACCGTAGTAGTATATAGTAATGTCCCAGGCCTTTGCATTCACAAACCACTCATTAAATGATTCACCCAAAGAAACTTCCAGCCCCACAATCCCTACTTATTGTAAATATCTATACAGGTATACCATTTTTTATCTTTCAAACCATATTTATAATCTGCATTTTCTATGCTTAAATGTGTTTAGATACGTAGATACTTACCATTGTATTATAGTTGCCTACAGTATTCAGTACCCTAGTACACTGTACAGGTCTGTAGACTTAGGAGCAATAGACTATACCTTATAGCCTTGGTGTGTAGAAGGCTGTACCATTTAAATATGTGGATTTTCACTTAGTGATGTGATCACAGGCACAAAATCACCTAAAATGCACTTCTCAGAATGCATCCCTGTCATAAAGCAACTCAGGACTGTATCTGCATTTAGTATATGAATTCACAAGGCAGTTTTAAAAAATTATACATTTAATGCACAATGTGCCTCTGAGGGTTTCCGCAAGAACCAGATGGTGTAGTCCAATGAAGAGAGTTTATTGACACAGATGTGGATGAAGGATAAGTGACTGTACTGTGACCCAGGCTTAGTAGTGATGGAGAGTCACCAAGCTACAGTCCTGAAGAAGATACAGCCATGATAATAACCTGGTAAAGGGGGAACATAGAATAGAGTCTCCCTTGAGTACACAATTCAAAACAACTTCATAGAGAAGGAACGAGAGGAATGGACACCCTAACTGCAGTCTTCCGTCTCTCTTCCAACTCAGCATCTCACTAAGACCAAATGGAACTCCAGAACACAAGAAAGAGAGAGTCAGCTCCGCGTAGCAGGTAACAGGGTTGGAAATCCTGGAGAGAAAATACACAGAAGCAACTGGAGGAGAGCTCTGCACAGCACAATTCAAAAGTTGCAATATATTTTCTCCTAATCCAGGCTCTACAGATAGCCACTGCTAATGGTGTTTTATATTCTGAGATACAAATGCAAAGAAAATTCCCCACAGATTTTTGTTTTAATAAGGGTAAGAGTTGACTTTTCCAAGAAGTCAATGAACCTAGATGAAAAAAGCACAGGGCTTCAGATATGTCACAGGATTGGGGGGAGGGGAGTATATTTGGAGAGTAGGGAAGATTTGTGTTGAATATTCAAACTGATAGTGTTTGAAATCAATATTGTTGAAATGTGAGAACTAATTAATTGCATAGCAAGGTTTGATTCGGATCCATCTTTTCGGCCAGTGTAGTTTTGGTGGGATTCATCTTGCTGATTCTGTAACTCTTGTGTATTTTATCTCTTTATACCGGCACACGATACCCTGATACCCTGCCAAACTCAGAGTCAACCATATAAGGAACTTGAAACCAACTATATAAGATCTTTCTGACACACGGTGGCTGCTGAATCTGCTTCATTCCCGCTCAGGAAGCATCAGCTCCGTCTAAGTCAGAGTCCAAACAGCCACTGTGACTTTTTTCAGTCTTCTTTCAGACTAGAAAGCCCATCTCATATCTTGGTCAGAAAAGGTCAGCCAAGGTCTTGCATTTCAAAAAATCTTTTTAACTCTTATTTTACCCCAACGGAGACATCATTTCTCTCCTCTTCATGTTTTCTGACTCTTGAATTAGTAAGACTGAATATCTAAGCTTGTTTATTGCTTTGTGTTTACATTATTTTTAGTGCTAGAATATGTTTGCTGAAAAGAGATTGTTCTTTTAAATATTTTGAATTCATATTTTTCTAATATCTTTACACACTCAGGGTGGGGAAAAGGGGTGGTAATCTCAAATCACAACCCTCAACTCATTTATGACTGATATTTTCTAAGTGAAAAATAAACAAACAAGCATTATATTATACACACAGAGAGTGACAAAAAAGTGTATGTATTTTAGAAAAGAAAAAACTGTAAAATTGTATAAATCTTGTAATTCTCAAGTTTTGTAATGCTCTAGGTGAGCTGTATTCACCTTTGGTTATTGGTATATATTGTTATAATTTTAATATAGGTTTTTCCTTTCTTAAAATATATATGCATTTTGGCACCCTCTGTATATATACTGAAATTAAATATGTTCATTCATTTACTAAGAGAAAATATCTTACAAGTAAAATTATGTAATGCTCTGGTTCCATTAATAGAGAGGTGAAACACTTACTCTTGGCAGTTCCGCTGCCTAAGCCTGTGAGCTGGATGATGTATGGAAGATACCTCCTCTAATGAATACAGTGTTAATTACAGAGATTTACAGATTAAATGGAAAAGAATGTATTGCACTTGGCAATGTAATGACCATAATACATATTTAGAGTAATGCACTGCATATTTTAATTGTGCCAGGCATTTTTTTTCCCCCTACAGTTCTGAGGCAACATCTGGGTCAACACCTCGGCATTCAAGGGATTCTCTACAGTTTATTTTTGATGGGACCTTTTTCAGCTAAAAATGACATATTGTCAAGTTCTTTACAAATAGCCTCATAGGGTAAAGCTGTTTTTAAAAAAAAAACAGGGAAGTAATCTTACAGAAGTATGCAGCTTTGTTATGTGGATAGTGAGTGACTTCTGTCTCCTCTCCTCACAAAAGCAAGTGCTCTGACTTGGTGCCGCCTCAAGCACTTGCCACACCTGGAGAAAAAGACAAATATGGGCACCCAACTCGGTGCTGCCCTCACCTTGAGCCTGCTCTGAGCAACTGCCACGCCTGAGAGAAGGAGGAACAGCTTGCTCACCTGCAGCAGAATGCAGGGAATTCCCCAGCCCATAGGCTAGGCGGTCCAAACACACCAGGATCTGGAAAGTGACCTAGACTAATTTAACACTAATTATCATGTCATCAGCTGTCTGCAAAAATGACTTGATGTTGTTATCTGAACCATGAGGAGGGCCCAATGCAGAAACAACAAAACAAAACCCAGACCATAACCAGAGCCTCTTGTTATGATGGGGGCCCGTTCACCATCTGTGGTCTTATTCTAGAAACGCATCTTGCTCTTCCTTAATAAATTTCATTTTGTACTTGCCTTATTTTTGTTGTTTGTGATCATGCCTCAGCCAAGAACACACTGAGAACTGAGAACAGACTGCCAAACCCGACAGATTATATTTTCTTCTCTCAAAGCTGCAAAGATTAGCACTTCAGTTGGGGCTATCAGCATACAACCAGATTTGGAAGAAAGACTCAAGATCTTTTGTACTAACTTGGATGGAGGTGGAACACATTCTTCTTAGTAAAGCATTACAAGACTGGAGAAGCAAGAATCCAATGTACTCAATTTTGTTACGAGGACAATGGATGCTAGTATATGGTGGGGGGTGGGAGAATGGGGGAGTGGAAAAAGGGAAGGACGGAGGTGGTGGGGAGTCACCATGGAGGTGGTGGGGAGTTCCACCTCTTGAGGGAAGAACACATTTATAAAAGGGACTTTGCTTTACAAATGCAATTAGTGTAACCTGGAATTGTAACCTGGTACAATTCTTTGTACCCTCAATGAATCCCCAACAATAATGATAATTAAAAAAAAGATTAGCAGTTCTATTTCCTTTAGATTAAAGAGGAGAACACATTTCTTTCCCTTGAAAGAGTTAATAATTCAGCCTTTGAAATAAACTAGCATGACAGATGATCAGGAATTCCACAATATATGAAACCCAAAAAAATGTCAGATGAGTGAAATTTATATAGCCTCCTGAGCAAGAGATAGGAATAGGGGCTTGTGTCTCCTATGGGTGTTCGTGACACAAATTATGGGAGGGTGAGGAAAAGAAATGCATATAGAAAATTTTTTTTCTTGTGCAGATCTGAAGTCTCTCAAGTAATAAAAGTGCTGTCAGAAGAGCTCATCAAAAGAATAGAAGATAATTCGTAACAAAGTATACCTGGATGTGATGACTCATGTCCCAGGAGTTAATCTTCTTGGTTAAAGAGATACCCTGAGAGGAGGCTCATGACCATTGAATTTATTTCTGGAAGTTTTATCATTAGGCAGATCAGAAAGTTCCTCTCTAAGCCTTGGGGTAGGGGGAGGCAGAGAGAAACAAGAGGGCAGGAGAAGGTGAGAGAGACCTTGCTTCTCCTGAAGTTCAAAGACGTCTGGCATGCTAAAGTGCTTTCTGAGTCCCCACACATACTTGTTCTCATACTTAACAAAACACCTGTAGTTGAGTGATAATCCAATTTCAGCCTCTACATTTTCAAACCTAATGATAACTCAACCTGATCCATGAGGAGTCAGGGGATAATTAGTGGAAAGCTTTTTCTCATATGACTTCTGTTTTGTTTTACCTTTTTTTCTCGTTGTAACTATGCAAGATAACTCCCAAGTCCCTGACCAAATGCCATGTCTTCACATACGTATGTACCTGTAATTGTTGTTCTTAAGTGTCTCTTTTCATCAGATATATTATTCACGCACCCCACAATTTTTAACTTTCAGTGCTTTAATTCTTCTCCTCATTATGCTATACGTCTAGAAATGAGCTGATCTGGGTTGTCAATATTTTTCTTAATATGCTTCATCAAGAAAATAAGACAGTATTTTAGGTGAGCAAGACCATCACAGGAAGTAGTATAACTATTACCCCCCTGCTCTAAACACTATCATTTATTAAACTCAGATCATGAGCTTTCCAAGTATTCCATATTGGGAGCATTGGGAATTTCATCACTTCCTTTCTAATCTAGGTACCCAAGACTCAACTTCTGTAGCCTTGACTATAATCGGTATTAAGGTCTATCTAGGCTGGAGTCTACACTTAGTCTTCATCCTCTCTTAAACATTCAATTTATATTTTTCTATATTCACCTTGCTTCCCATTATTTCTCACAGATATTTGGCATAAGTTTAATTAACTCTTCTTAACGTTTATTCAGTGGCCTGAGATGTAATTTGTCTGAGCCATTGGTATTAAATACATTTAGTAAGCTAGTATTTCTCCTATAATTTTTCTCAATACATTTTATTCATGCATTACTAATTTTTTCCCTTAGCAATTTATTTTAATCTTGGTTTCAAATTGCAGAGAAAATGGAACCAAAATAACAATTAAAGACTTTATCTTGTCATGTTTCAGCGTGGTTTTGACCAGACCTATGTTCTCCCAGCTCACTTTCTCCCACTAGGTATAGCCACAATAGCCTGGTTTTCTGTATAGCTTGTAAATAAAAATAATATTATAAATTTTAAGTCTCTGTATTACTCAAAGTTCACCATAACACACACACAGAGTCATTCACTGTCTAGTAATGTTTTATTCAAAAACAAACTATATATGAAATGGTGTTTTCATAAGATTATAATGGAGTTGCCCTATACAAGTAAATTAGGTTTTTTTCCATATTTTTATTATACCTTTTTATATTCAAATATATTTAGATACAAAAATACCATTGTACCATAATTGCCTCAAATATTAAGTGCAATAATGTGCTGTATATGTTTGTAGCCTAGGACAAGTGGATTGTACTATATAACCTAGGTGTGTATTTGGATATATTGTCTAGGTTTGTTTATGTACACCCTGTAGTTTTCCCACAATGACAAAATCACTGAAGGATGTGATTATCAGAACGTATTCCTCTTGCTAAGTGACACATGACTCTGTGTGTGTGTGCATAAATGTGTGTATCTCCCATAGATATGGAGATACATCATCTATCAATCAATCTATCTATCTATCTATCTATCTATCTATTCCCCACACATACACACATAGAGAAATGGAGACATATGAGGAGACAAACAAAGAAATAGAGGGAAAGAGATAGAGAATAAGTTACTTATTAGGAGAAAAAGAATTGGCTCTCACTATTATGGAAGCTGACATATCCCAGAATCTACAGGGTGAGTTAGCAAACTGGAATCTCAGGAAAGCCCGCGGTGTAACTGCAGTCTGAAAGCCTGAAGGCTCAAATTGTAAGACTCAATATTTCAGTGGAGTTTGAAGGTACAAAAACACTGATGCTCCATCCTGAAGATAGTCAAGAGGAATAAATTCCCCCTTTTTTAGGAAAGGTCACACTTGTTGTTCCATTTAGACCATCAGCGGATTGGGTAAGGCTTACCCACTGTCGAATGGGCAATCTTCTTTGCCCAGTCTACTGATCTAAATATTAATCTCACCCCAAACACTTCCACATAAATACCCAGGCCAAATATTGGACATGCTATGGTGCAGTCAAGTTGTCATATAAAAATAACATTATGGTCTCCAACACTAATTAGATAGGTTCCTAACTTTTGTATTTTTCTTGGTTATGACCTATTTGTCCACTTTACTTAACCTTTAGATGTTTTAATTGTGGACCTTTGTGTTAGATATGTTAACATCATTAAATCATTTCACATCTTTATTCTAATTTTGCCCATTCTAAATTACGTTTTCAGAATATAAATTTCAAAAACCTTTTAACTTTTTTTATGGTTTTAGAAAGTTCATTGTTTTTATAACTGTAATTTCTCTGTTTAAAATATAAGATACCTGTTCAACTTATTATAAAATTTTGTTCCCCAGATGCAGTTAATTTCAGGTTACAGTGCTTTCATATTAAAAATTAGACTGGTGCAATTAATAGTCTTTATTGCTTTTTCAATGTTATGGAAACTAAAAAGACATAAGGCAGTGCAGAAGTATGCTGAATTGTCATGCCATTTTTACCACCTGCGATTTTACCACTGCTATTTCTTGTCTCAGTTTGAATTCTGTGATCTTCATTGAGATCTTATGAACCACTTCACGCCATCATACCAGTTTGTGGTATTTGGGCATTATGTTACCTATAGTTTCTTTGCTCCTAATTTTAACTGTCTCTTTTATTTCCATTTTGTGGATAAGCTGATATAATTCTCCTCTCCCATCCCCAATTAAAATTTGCAAAAAGCACAAATCTGCTTTCATTTGAATGGGCTATAGAGCTCCATCTAAAAGAAGGAACACCCTTGAATTTCTGTTTTATAGCAATTTTATTTTGCTGGCCAGTACCATCTGTTTAAACTCCAGAATTTCATAAGACACAATTTATTTAACTGTAAGTTCCTGTTTGTTTATTTGTTTGTTTGTTACTTGTTTACTTTGGATGTCCTGGTCTATAGTCATTTCATTCTAAAAATGTTGTATGACAGATACTTTTTTTTTTTTGAGACAGAGTCTCACTTTGTAGTGTTTGATAGAGCGCTATGGCATCACAGCTCACAGCAACCTCAAACTCTTGGTATCAAGTGATTCTCTTGTCTCAGCCTCCCAGCGTAGCTGTGGCTACAGGCACACGCTACAACACCTGGCTATTTTTAGAGGCGGCACCTCTCTCTGGCTCAGGCTGGTCTCAGACCCATGAGCTCGGGCAATCCACCCACACCAGCCTCCCAAGTGCTGGGATTACAGGTGTGAGCCACCCACCAGGCCAGGAACTATTCTTTTTTTTAAATGGATGTGTTCCTGGTTCCACAAAAAGTACAGTAACATACATCTCAATAAAAACGTGTTGAAAGAATGGATGATGCTTCCATCACTTTTTTTTGGCAATCAGATTAGGTTTGTATCTGAAATTCATTTTGTCCCATGTATAAACCATACTTTATGCATTGATTAGAACTAACATATAGAATGATTTGAATTATAGTTCCTTTTGTTATATCTGTAAAATTCAGGTTTATATTGAAGTGAGGGAGGAAGAGAAAGAGGATCCTAAGACGAAGAGACTGAGAAACAGACTTATTTCCCTGATAGAAGCACATCACCCCTAGAAAGTCATGGGCGAGGTCTTCAGTTTACAGTCCTTGGGGAGATCAGCATACACTAACTCTCAGTATCTCTAGCTTACACACCTTCAAATGGATTTAAAAAAAACAGATAATAAAAATTAATACAATTAAGAATAATAGGAGTGAACATAATGCAGTATAAAAACTACTGAGCTAGCACTAACATTGTTCTGGGTATTGGGAGTAATGTAGAGAAGATTTAAAGCACGTATGAGGATGTGCGTAGTTATATGGAAATGCTAAGACATTTTATGTCTGAGACTTGAACATCTCCAGATTTTCGTATTCACAGAAGTCCTGGAACTAATTCCCTGGAAATACCATATAACTAGCTCTGGGTTTTCTCTGTCTTTGAAGTGGAAATGTTTTCATTCAGGGAGATAACACTCTAAATCTCTGGAGGTCTCTATCTGTTCAAAAGCACATTCTTTAGTAAGGATAGTGCATTCTGATGCACTTATTTTGACCATTTCAGGTCCCTCAGATTTTCAAAAGAATTTTAGAATTAGTTTGATAACTTCAACAAACGACAAAACCTTTGATGGGCTTGGAGATTGCATTGAATCCATCAACCCCTCAGTGTGGGAGAGGGGATTGAATGTTCTGAGCTATGGTCAAGGGACCTCCTATCATCTCTTTATGTCTCTTTCTATGTCACTCAGCAATGGTTTAGTTTCCTCTAGGAAGGTCATGCACCTATTCTGTCAGATTTACCCCTAAACATTTCATATTTTCAAGTTTGTATAAATGAGTTAGTTAAGCTAATTCTTACTGCCTGTTGCTAGGATATGGAAAACAATTGATTTTTGCAGATTGGTCTTGTCCCTTGTAAACTTTCTGGAATCACAGCTTAGCTCTACTAGCATCGGTTTGGGGCTTTTTAGATTTTATCAGATTCCATTGGATTTTCCTTAGAGACAACTACGCTTTCTATGAATAGGCAGACAGTTTTCCTATTTGCATAGAATCTGAATTCTATTTCTTTCCCTTGCTTTTGCTCATTGGCTAAAACTTCCAGTATCTGATAAAAGGAGCCCTGTCTCTTATTCCTGATCTTTGTAGGAAAGCATCTACCACTGACATCGTCATTAATTATGATGTTAGTCGCAAACATTTGTATATTACTTGCTTATTACTACTGTAACAAATTACTACACGTTGACTCACGTTAAAATCAGAAATGTATTATTATACAGCTGTGAAGGTCAAACATCCGAAACGGCTGTCACGGAGGGGTAAGGCAGAAAGAAAAGGTCACAAGACCCTGGGTACAGCCACTTAGACCAATACCAGATCCCAACCACCCTGACCAAGCAAGTGGCCAGCGAGTCACAGTCCTGGGACCACAAGAGAATGGATGAATTACTCAGCCAGTTATCTTACAAATTGTGCTCAAATTTCTGTGCTACAACTTATGATTAACCTTACAGCCTGACCACAAGACAGTGTTGGTCAGTACAGCTCTTTCCTAATGGGGTTTTAAACACACAAAAACATTACCTTTTCCCATAAGGAGTCCCTCTCCTGCTCGGGAAAGGACCTCTGTCTGTGGAGTAGGATCTGCTCTCTGTCTCGATAAAATCTTCCTATAGCTATTTGACTTGCTCTGAATTCATTCCCACATGAAGCCAGGAACCCACCTAGGGAGTTAAGGGCCTTGCTTCCTTTCACAGGGACCCCTCTGCATTTCTGCTACCTTAAACATCATCAGGCTTTTCTGTTCTGATCATTACTATTTCCTTCTTACTGCTTTCTCTTGGGGTTTCATTTATTGTTCTTATTTTAGTATCTTGATGTCAAAGACATGAGAGCTGATCTGAGATTTTTCTTCCTCAATGTCACGACTTTCTCCATAATTATTACTTGAGCAATATTGCACAAATTCCAGTATGTTGTGCTTTTATTTCCATTCTGATCAAAATTCCTTCTAACTTCATTTTTAATTCCCTTGATACATAGAATATTTAGAAGTGGGTCACTTTCTTTCCATGTGGTGGGGGATTTTTCAAAGATATTTCTCATATTTGCCGTTAATTCAGTTTGTAAGACACTTTCTAGGGTGACAATCCTGTTCAATGAATTTAGACTTGATTTATGCTCTAACTCGGGGAATGGTTCATGCGTCCATAGAGGAGTGTGTGTGTTGCAGTTGTTGGTAGGATTGTTCCGTGATCTAACTCGAGTTCTCTACATCTTGTGCCTATGTCCTCCTTTCTCAGCTGTTTGAGTAGCTGGGACCACATCCATGTGCCACCACACCTGGCAATTTTTTGTTTTTCATTTTTATTTATTGTAGAGATGGAGTCTCACCATGTTCCCCAGTCTTCCTTATTGATTTTAAGTTTATTTGTTCTCTCAGTTGTTGGAAGAGCAGGATTAAAATTTCTGGCAGTATTTGTGGATTTTCTTGTAGATCGGTTTTTGTTTCATGTACTCTGAGGCTATGTATTCTGGATGAAATGACCTTTTTATAGTTTTGAAGTTTTTTTTTTATGCTCAGTAATATTCTTTGCTCTAAATTACATATTGTTTTGTAGTAATGTAATCATTATATCTAACTTTTGTCTAGTGTTTGTATAATTTGTATTTTTCAGTCATTTAATTTTAATCTCCTTGTGGTTTTATATTTAAAGCTTTTATTCCTTATAAACATTGGATAATTAGAGTTTTATTCTAACTCTGAAAATCTCTGCCTCTTAAACGAAATATTTATACCACTAATGTAATGTGTTATTAGAATAGTCAGTTTTAGTTAATTATACTATTTATATTCTATTTGCTTCACTTTTCTTTACTCACTTTTTTCCTGTTTTCCACCATCTTTTGCATTGATTAAAGATGAATTGATGGAGTGTTGTTACAAATTCATATTTTTCCTCTTTAGTCTACTCATGTCCTTTTTTATTTTGGTGGTTGCTTTAACTTATCACAGTCTACATACAGTAGGCATTATATAAATCTGAATAGTTTTTAAGATCATAAATTATTATAGTGGAAGTCCTCACTCATCAACAAGTTCTTGGACACTGCCACTTTAAGTGGGACAACATACAGCAAGTTCTGAAAAAAAATATCCTTTCATTCAACATCTCAACACTGGGGAGAAAAAATAATTGGTTTCCTTATATGCCATTTTGATTTAAGTTGTAGTTTGCAAAGCCCTATCTAGGACATTAAGTGAGGACTTACTGTTCTTTTTCTTCTTTCTTTGAGGTCTTTATGAAAATGTTGTCACACATTTGACCCTTGAATAACATAGGGGTTAGGAGTGCCAACCCCCTACAGTCAAATTTGCTTATAACTTTTGACTACTTCAAAACACAAAAACTAATATAACTATATATTCTCTCTCCTCTCTATCTTTCTCTCATGTTACAAGCACACAGATAATATATATAATGTGTGTGCTTATAACATATGGACATATATGCCATATATATTAATACAACATATATATGCATTTACTATGTTGCTATAACTTCACAACGCCTTATTATTTTGGCTGTCAATTATGTTTTAAACAGATTTAGTTAAGACATAAGTTCACAGATTTATCCATGTGGTTTTATTTCCTGGTGCTCTTTTTTCTTTAGTGATAACCCCATGTTTCCATCTGACACTATATTTTTTCTGCTTGAGACTTCCTTTAATATTTCCTGTAATGTGTGCCTGCTAATAATAATCTTTTTTAGCTTTTGTTGTATGCAACAAACTATCTTTGTTTTTAATGTATGACAAAATTTTATTTTAAAACTATCATGTACTCCCAAGGAGTGAATATATGAATATATATGTGTATGTTCATGAACTTTTTGCTTATTTTTCTCTAAAACAGCTTCTTAGGCCAACACAAACATAAAAGCAGTGCTGTAGGTGAGTTTGAATATGCAAGCTTTTTAGTAAAGGTCACTCTAGGGTAAGATAATAACTCATCATGGTTTAAATATGCATTTCTCTCTCTTTTAATATTTTAAAATAGATAAATTAGTAAGCAAGCTTGCTCATGTCAGTGTCAGAAAACAAGTAGAGGAAAAAGGAAATAAGAATTTGGGGAGGTAACAGGAAGTAAGAAGTATCTCTACAATGAGGGATCTTGATGACCTCTTGAAATCAGCATCTGGGATGGGTTTTCTACTCTGAACAGACTGAAAAAAGGCAGTGATCTATGTTCCCCCTGGGGTTGTGACTTAGATCTTAGATTTTAGATTAAAGTTGACAATGAGGTGGAATACAGACACATCCCAACCTTGTGAATATGTTACACATCTGAAACGCCTATGTCATGCACCTTGTTCTACTTTAACATTATATATGTCTTATCCTATATTTTATTTTCTCATGCCTTTAGGTATTATTTAATATTAGTCTTATAGTTCACTAATTTTCAATTAAGCTTCATTTAATAAGTTCTTTAAAAATCCAATGAGTTTTAATATCAAATTCATAAATATTTCTGTGTGAACATGTGTGTTGAAATATAAACATACATGTTGCTATATAAACACATATTTTCTATTTTTATATAGTTGTCATTTAAAACTGACTTTTTCCATTTCTACATAATGTATAATGGATTATTCTTGAATTTCCTTTTCTCCTTATTTTCACTCTATTTAGGAAAACTCTGTAAAAGTTATAAATTTAGAATGAAATTTTGTTGTACACATCCAACATTGGATAATGGGATCATCTGTTTCTTATATAAAATTCTCTAAGTTGCACCATTTTATTATGAAGATGCCTTGATTTTTGGTTCATAATGCCCTATTATTTATTCACATTGTAGTTGTTGAATATATTTTTTGATTTTAAAATACCTTACCATTGGGCGGCACCTGTGGCTCAAAGGAGTGGGGCACTGGCCCTTATGCTGGAGGTGGCGGGTTCAAACCCAGCCTTGGCCAAAAACTGCAAACAAACAAACAAAAAAAAATCTCACCATTTACAAAAGGAATATAAATATAATGGGATAACTATAGGTTTTTATTGCTTGGGAGATAAAATGAGCCACTGCCAAAAGCAAAACCTTGAAGGGAAAAAACCAAAGATTATACAACATGTAATGTATTCAAAGTTTTCTTTTTTCAAAGAAGAAAAATTTTTCCCTAAATATTTATATTTACTTTATCTTAAAAACACTTGAATTATTTTCTTCTATTCAGAAATATACAATTGATTAAAATTAGCTATAGTCATCCTGCTCATTCATCAAACACCAGGTCTAATTTCTTCTAACATGATACTTGTACCTGTTAATTAACCTTCTTTATCTCTCCTACCCCCTCTTTGCCCAGCCTCTTATAACCACCAATATTTCTTTATCTTCATGAAATCCACTTTTTCAACTTTCACATATGATGGAGACTGTGCAATATTTGTCTTTCTATGCTTGAAAGATTTCACTTAACATAATGACATCCAATTCCATACCTGTTGTGGCAAATAACAGGATTTCATTCTTTTTAAGGACTGAATAATATTCCCTGGTACCATATTTCCTTTGTTCATTCATCCACTAAGAGATCATTAAGAAGATTTCATATTTTTCCTGTTATCAGTTGTGCTGCAGTAAAAACTGGGAGTGAAGTTATCCCTTCAATATATTTATCTCTTCTTTTTAAATATATATTCACCATTGAAATTCCTGGATCATATTGTAGCTATATTTTGGGGTTTTTTTGAGGAACCTCTAGACTTGCATGAAACAAATATGACTTGGTTAATTATGATAATATAAAATATAAAAACTTAAGAACATATAAATTACATGATTGATAACAGAAACAAGGGAATAAGGAGAATATACAATATTCATCTCTATTAGATTAGACTATTTATATCCCACATAAGTATAATTTATCATAAAATAAAATTTCTATTTTGGGGAAATCCTGATCTCTAAATCAACTATTAATTCAAATATATATGTCTTGCTTATATTCATTATCCAATATAAGAACTGACAATTACATACTATGGCCAGGTGGTCGAGATTAACATCCTCAGTGATAAAATATGTTGGCAGGATGTATCTTTGAAGTCACATGATAGTAATGGAATTTTGCCTTTATGATCTTTCTCCCAAAACCTGTAATCCTAATATAACCATGCGGAAAATGTCAGACAAAATAAATTGAATAACAGTCTACAAAATATCAGACGTATACTTCTCAAAACTGCCAACGTCATCCAAAACAAGAAAAATCTGAAAAAATAGACAATGAAAGTTTAAAGAATTGGCAAATAAATACAGAAACAGGAAAAGTACATTAGGTAAAACTAAGATGCTAATAAAGAATGAACTTTAATCAATAAAATGCATTCACACTGGCTCAACAGTTGTGGCTAATGGGCCATAATAAGGTGAAATGTTAACAGTAAGATATATAGGATGCAGAGCATTTGAGAACTTATATTATCTTGGCAACTTCTCTGTAAATCTAAAACTAAAATAAAACATTTACTAAAAATTTAAATGTATTATTTATGTAAGGTGGAAGAGTATTCTATTTTTATTCATAAAAAGAACATATTTCACTCTACACCAAGTGATGGTTACAAAAGTAAAGTCAGAGAGGTAAACTTTCAAGACATTTACATAAATAAGAAGTAAATTTTATTTTATTTTTTTCCAAAAACTTCATTGTTGGGGATTCCTTGGGGGTATAAGATGTGTCACACACTGAGACCCCACCCCGCTCCCTCCTTCCCTCTCTCTGTTCTTCCTTTCCCCCATCCCCCTCCCTCCTTCTCTCTCTCTCTGCTTTCCCCTTTTGCCAAACCCCGCCATGTCATTAATTGTCATCAAATCAAGATTGAACACATAGGGGTTCATGATTCTCCATTCTTGTGATGCTTTACTAAGAAGTAAATTTTCAAATACCATATTGGAATTTTAGATAGAGTTCAATTATTGAAGAGGAAGCTGGTACCAATCAGCAGCTATGTTTTAAAATATTATTGTATGTACTTCTACCTCAAAATGTAAAATTTCTATGAAACACTTCACAAAAGGTTATGTAAAAGCTGTAATATTCAAGGAAATTTGGATTTATTTAGGATTAAGGTGGTGCCTGTCAGTGATAAGATCACTGCAGAATTTAGGTGTTTGGAAAGAAGAAACAGTTGGTTATATCTGGCACTTATCAATTATTGACTAACAAATGTAAACAGCCAACTTTCAAATTTTATGCTACACAGTTCAGAAAATGTATAAAAAGCAGATTATTTAAATATACTTGATTGTTTTTATTAGTCACATAGGAGATTTAATATGAAGTGATAATATTGATATAAAAATCCACCAATAACATTTTTTAAAAGAATAAGGCATGGAAACAATATTTCAAATCATCTGAAATTTAAAAATTGTACTGTTGATTTTATCAAATTAACTTTTCTAATTTTTGAAGTTCTCAGTGGTTAAAACTTCAAGATGATTATGGAATTATCAAATATTAAGAAGTTGTTTATGCCCAGCTAACTCTAAAGCCTCTTCACTGAATCAGAGATTACATCTGATTTTCCATTTTATGTCCAGGAGGACAGCATGATTTTATAAAGAAAAATATAGACTTCCTAGAATCGTGTAAGGCTATTGTTTGCCAAACATTATGTTTTGGTTTCTCTCTCTTGCTTGCTGTCTTTTTGACACTGTATATTTTTGAAAGCAGATTTGGACTACTTGGATTATGCAGCATTTTGTTTTAGTATATTTAGTAATTATACAGCTAGCCTCCCCATTTGGTAGTTCTGGACAAACACTCTGTAGATAATTATGTTGCAGAAATAATCACCAATTTCCTGAGTGCTAATTTTAAAATAAGAAGGATAAATACGTTTCATTCTACTGTAGTTTCCTATTACAATGAATAAATTATCAATAATAATTTAGTAATATTACATTTGTGTTTCAGGACATAAGTGTTAAACATACTAAACATTATGATACATTTTTATGTTGTATATGTGATCTTCTTTGAGCTTTGAAATAGACATCAATGATAATACACAAAAAAAATAGTATAAATTTTTAATCCTTCCAACCTCTACTGTTACTGAAATAAATACTTGAAGGTGTTTGAAAATCAGAGTCAGTTGAGGTTATCAGGCCGTAATGTTGCAGCAAACACCATGCACCCCGCATCTCTCTCCAAAGTCCTGTCCAGTTGACTGACTGATTTATTAAATCGAATACCTATTGAAACATTTTGCAAGTCAATATTCTCCTCCCCCAACCCACCATTAAGGAAGCACTAATTAAAATATCTTCAGCACATGTAAGCTCTTACCCTACTAGAATGGTGTCACTCTTTCTTCCACCAGATCAATAGCTAGAAAAGAGCATATTGCAAAGCTCATTATGGCTTGTTCACTATCTCTCTGTTTGGCTATGCCTCTCCCCAGCAAAGATATGTCTTGTGAATTTCCTATGGCTGGTAGTACCAAGAAACCAGAGATGGAAACATAGGGATTATTTCTACAACTTCTTTTTCCATCTTGTCCACGGTTTGGGGGCACTGCACATAATAACTACTCAATTAATATCCATTGAAATAATATAGTGCTGAGGGGATGGCTAATTGGTGTAAAAATATAGTTGGATAATTATGTAGAATGAATAATATTTTATAGCACAACAAAATGACAATAATCAACAATAAGTTAGGGTATACTTTAAAATAACTAAAAGAGTGAAAATGAAATGTTCCTAATACTAAAAACTGATAAAATCTGAGGTGATGGGCATCATAGATGTTCTGACTGGCTTAATCACACTGTATGCCCAACACAACATCATGTACCCTGTCAATATATACAATTATAATGTACCTATAGTGATTAAAAATAATTTTCAATAAATAAGCAAAGACAGTACTGATTTCATTCCATATCATCCTAGTGTCTAGATTTTCCATTTGACAACACTGTGAAATAATTTAGGGTTACTTCCCTTAATAGTTACTACTTTACATTTGCCATTCTGCCTGGTTCATCACCTTTTATTGGTTATTCCAGAAGGTGATGTGACCAGTGTTATAGGGTAACGTTGTCTCCCAAATTATATACTAATATTTGCCACAATAGTTCGTGTAAAATGATATGCCAGTTTTCTCCCTAAATAATTAGAGTGATTCTACAGCTTGTCCATGAGGAGTGGGCAGGACTGAGTCATATCATTTCCATCACTGATGCTTGTTATGTGCCATACCACACTCTGTATGAGATGCTTAGGATAAAAATAAGACAGTCCCATGATTGGCTCTTTACCTAGGTAGTACAAAGCTGCCATGAGAGCTATGCCTGGAATGTTCTTTCTGCAGAACTGGTGCAAGACTGACTCCTTCTGTGCCTCCAGGTCACTGCTTACTCACTGTGTCGTCAAAGAAGAAAGTCTTCATTTCCATTCCTCCTGTAATACACATCTCCCAAATCCTAACATTTCTGTTCCTACTTTCAAATTTTCAAATAGCCTGTGCTATCTTAAATTAGAAGGAAAACTATTTTTTAATATAGTTATTACCGGTCTTACTACCAAAATGTAAACTACACAGAGACATGGGCTTTTCAATTTTTGGTGTCCACACTCGTGCCCTGACATGGTCATACTTGGATACAAGATGAATCAGCCTTAGGTTAATACACGTATTTTCTAGTTTCTAAGAATGATACCAACTAAGGATAGAGATTATGTGAGAATAAATTTATTTAAATTATTCGTATCTCTTCTTCCTTTGATGGGAATGGGAAAAAATAATAATTTAGACCATATGGATATGTAATTTAACTGAAAAAATAACTTCCAAGATTCTATTTCCTCATGTTATTCAAAAGTTCAAGGAAGTATAACAAAATTCTGAAAAATATAAAGCTAAATTCTTCTCTTAGAATGCTAAGTCTTTTTTCCTCAGATAAAATGAGGAAATCCAGTTCCTAAAAAGAAAAGACAGAAAATGTAAATGCAAGGAGCAGGGAGATTGTATGACGATGGAACTAGATAGCTCGTGTGTCCTCGAGAGAGACATTTGTTGACAAGTATCGCTTGCTTGCTAGGTGGCAATGAAGGCTAAATGTTGTCACATTTTTTAGTTTTAAAAAGAAATTCAAAATCTGGTTATCAATTTAAAGTTCCCAGAAACTCAGCTTCTTGATTTATCTTCTATATTATTTACAGAGTACTTGAGATCATAGAAATTGAAAAGCATGTATTTGATACCATAGGATTTAATAACTATATCGTCATTATAAAATTTATTTGTAAGGTATGCTTTTATTGCCAACATTTGAAAATTTAAGTACAATTTTTCAGGTTTTCTTTATAGGACGAGGTATTATTACTTTCCTTTAAAATTTATATTTCACTAGATATTTATTCTGATTTTTTAAAAAAAATTCCTATTTCTTTCTGTATAAAGCAAACGATTAACTTTAAAAATAAAACCGCATATATGGAAATATGTCAACATGGATAGCATAAGCTATCTAAATATTCTTCAAAAAGATAAACTAACAAAATTGGATATATTGATTTTTAAAATAGTCCTTGTTTGGAGAAGAAGTATGTATATTCTGTGTGTTTGTATGTGTTTATTTCATCTAGGCTGTTTTTTCTGTGACTCAGCTCCTTATCTTTAAAATGGAAAAAATCAGTCGTGATAAGATCTCCAGAAAGGGTTTCTTCAAGTACAGTAGAAGACAGTGAAATAAAACTCCCTGTAAAGCACTTAGACTAGTGCTTGTCATAAAGCAGTCATTTGACAAATGGAACTACAACTCTTAATCCATGCTAAATTGTAATATTTTTCCATTCATCAAATTACTATGAAATATGTTATTTCATAATTAAAGAACGCAATGTGTGTGTCTTCATTTATTTAAGATAAACATAAAAAACATATTTGAAGAAATAGTTTTCCAGGGCATAAAATTTCTTTCACATGCAAATCAGAACACATAAACTTCTTACTTTGGTGGGTGAATTCATTGCTTGCCACAATTTAATCAACTGAATTCATTTATCTTACAAAAGAAACACTCTAGTAAACAGTAAATAGCTCAGTGTTATGTCGAAAAGGTTACAAAAGCTACCATGCTGTGCTACAAAGAAACATTTAATTTAGCTAAAAAGCAAAACAGAAATCATCTTTACCAACAATTACTACAATTTTCACTGCAATGTCAGAGAGGTTTTTATAAAAAAAAAAAGAAAAACAAACAAAAAAAACCCCTTTTTTAATAGGATAAATGCTGATGCCCGCTGCGGTTTGGCAGTGCAATGGAGTGTTATATAAAGAAAATCGATTGGTCTTTTAGTTGTGGCAATGGGCTCTATATTCCTGAGAAATGCAGCTGTAAAATACTAAAAGTAAATTGAGCTAAAGGAATTTCTTCCCACCACCCATGTCAAACAAGTTAGAGGCATATTCAATTGCAGTTTGAATCATTTATAACTGGCTATTGTCATGATGTAATGTATCCTTTGCAATTACAGTCAGCTTTTTTCATTAGGTTTTCAGACTTAATTTCAGAAAATGAATTCATATTTAAAGCTCACAGCACCTGGTCTCTGACTAAGCCTTGCATCAATATAAACAATTGGACTGTTTGATGAGAGGAATGTGCTTCTGGATTGAGTTGGCATTTTGTGACTATAGCTGCTAATTGCTAAATGGCTTGGCTGGTTTGACACACTGACAATGCTTCCATGTATATAAACTCTCTTTTTAGCTATATATATCTTGCTCTGTACTGAGTATGAGTTTTCAAAGTTGTTCCAAAACCCTAAATAAAATAGAAACTTAGAGTAATTTAGAATAGTTTTAGAAAGAAAATGCGAGTGAGTTTTCAGAGTTGTTTTAAAATAGAAGTTTATGAGTAATCTAGAATAGTTGTAGGAACAATGGTACCTAGAGTGCGTGGCTCTGAACTTTGTGCTTCATTTCTTGGTAGGGACTTCAAGATGGCAAATAACAGATCAAAAAGTCCAACCTGAAAGATCCTCTGGAGGTCTTCAAAATAACAGTAGAATATTGTTTTTAAATGCTTACAATTAAAAAATCTGTACTTTGTTTATATGTCAACATATGGAACTCCAGTCCTCTAAAGAAAAAATTTGTAGGCTCGGTGCCTGTGGCTCAATCGGCTAAGGCGCCAGCCACGTACACCTAAGGTGGCGGGTTCGAATCCCCAGCCCGGGCCCGCCAAACAACAATGATGGCTGCAACCAAAAAATGACTGGGCGTTGTGACTGGTGCCTGTGGTCCCAGCTACTTGGGAGGCAGAGGCAGGAGACTCGCCTGAGCCCAGGAGTTGGAGGTTGCTATGAGCTGTGATGCCATGGCACTCTACCCAGGGGGATAGCTTGAGGCTTCGTCTCAAAAAAAAAAAAATTTGTATGTATGTTTGCATAG